>PVIY010035614.1:0-26143 GCA_004026745.1 Myrmecophaga tridactyla
GAACTCTAAGTATCACGCTGGGGCTTGACTAGAGTCTGAAACTCCTCACAGTTTTTGCTAGTAATAGTTTTATTATTTTGTTGTTGTGACTTACAAAGGACGAATGCAGAAATAGCAAGTGATGGTTCAATAATCACAGAGTGAACACATTTATGTAACCACACCCCCATCAAAAATTACAAAACTACTATGATCTCAGAAGCTTAGACTCATTCGTTTTCCAGTTATTTACTCTTCCTTCTACCTCAGTGTCACACACTGTTTGAAACTTATATGTTGCCTTTATTTTTCCACCTTTGGAAAATACAAAATTTTATGCAAAATTTTAGATTAAAAAAATCACACATTATGCCTTGTATAGTGCTTAATTTTGCTTTACGTGTGTGGACATCATTTGCATTGTTGTGTATGGTAATAGTGTTTGCATTCTTATTGCTGCATATAATTTTATTGAATGTGTATATCATATGTGATAGTTAGGTTCAGTTGTCAACTTAGCCAGGTGAAGGCACCTAGCTCTATTGCTGTGGACATGAGTCAATGGCATGTGAACCTCATCTGTGGCTGATTACATCTGCAGTTGGCTAGGAGGCGTGCCTGCTGCAATGAATGATGTTTGATTTGATTGGCTGGTGCTTAAATGAGAGACTCAGTGTAGCACAGCCCAAGCAGCTCAGCACACCTCATCTCAGCACTCACAGCTCAGCCCAGGCCTTTGGAGATGCAGAAAGGGATCACCCCAGGGAAAGTTGTTGGAACCCAGGGGCCTGGAGAGAAGGCTAGCAGAGATTGCCCTGTGCCTTCCCATGTAGAAAAGAACCTCAATTGAAAGTTAGCTGCCTTTCCTTTGAAGAACTAAAAGTCAACTAAATAAATTCCCTTTTATTGAAAGTCAATCTGTCTCTGGTGTGTTGCATTCCAGCAGCTAGCAAACTAGAACAATACTCTTTTTGACGAAAGTACTATTGTTTCCAGTGTTGACAATTATAAATATTTATGCTATGAACATTCATATATATGCATTTTTATAACACACACACACATATATATATATACACACACACACACACATTTCTGTTGGGAATATATCTAAGAGTGAAATCACTGGAATATTATGTATACATATATGTTGAACTTAAGTAAGGAATTTCAGATAATTTCTTAACTTATTAAAATAAATTGCATTGCTAACAGTTTAATTAATTGCTCCATCCTTGCCTCATTGGTGTTATTAAATCCTTTTTAAAAAATCATTCTAGTAGGTTTGTACTGACATTTAGATATTTTAGAGTGAATTTGCACTTCCCTGACCCCTAGAGGTAAGCACCTTTTTTATAGATTTATTGGCCATATGAACATATTTGAAATATGGTTATCAAAGTCTTCTGTTATTTCTTCAATTTTTACTTGAATTTTTCTTATTGATGTATAGAATATTTTTATATATTCTAAATTAGAGTTCTTTGTCAGTTTTACATATTTAAATTATATTTTCTTTCTTTGTGACAAGAAGGATTTTAAATTGTAGTCCATTTAATCTATGTTTCCATTTACTTCTAGAGCTTTTTGTGAAAAAACAGTTCTGTGTAAAACAGTTGCATTTCCCAAGGTCATGAAAATATTCTCTGTGGTAGAATCTCAGACAGTAAATATTTTAGTCTCTGAGAGTCAGAAGATCTCCATCAGAAATACCCAACTTTGCTGCTGTAACAGAAAAATAACCATCGACAATATGAAAATATATGACTGTGGTTAGGTACTGATACAACCTTATTTACAAAAACAATCAGTCGGCCAGATTTGGTTGTAGTTTTTGCTCCCTGCTATCTAGTGACATATACATGGATAATCTTTGGAGACTCCTTATTTTCCTCTATTGCCAAGTGTATAACAATAAATTCCCTTAAATATTAAACTAGTATGATAGATCTTGATATATGGTAGTTAAATATCCCCCTGGCCCCAACTTTGCATTGGTCATTCTTGCCTTTTTGAATTTTCAGTTATGTTTAAGATAATCTTTATTTTTTTGTTTAGAAAGACAAAAGCAAATACAAACACTGCTCACATCTTGATTAAAATGGCGTTAAATCTATTGATCAATTGAGAAGGAGATAGATCTTCATACTATTTATTAACACTTCCCATCCTATTTAATTCTCCTTTAACTTTTCTTTTCAATCCTTAGGGTTTTCAGTGTAGCGGTCACTGGCTAAAGCCACCAGTTCAATATTCAATGGAAATGTTTACCTCTAAAGAAATATCTTCTTCCTTTCACAATTAACTGTTTGCTATAGGGTCTTGAGGATATCTTTTATAAAATTAAGAAAATTACTTTGTGATCCTCATTTGCTAACATTGCATTTTTATATGATAGATTTGAATTTTGTCAATTTTTATATCAAATGAAATGATTATATGATTTTTCTTTTATTTTTTTTTGAATGAGTTAATTACATTAATTTTTTTTAATATCATGCCTTTTTGCACAAAACCTGAAGTGATCAGTTTCTTTTCCCATTTTTTTATTTTATTTATTTATTTTTTTTTGGCATGGGCAGGCTCTGGGAATCAAACCCAGGTCTCCAGCACAACAGGTGAGAATTCTGCCATTGAGCCACCAGTGCACCACCCTATTGTTGATTTTTATTTACTAATATTTTGTTGAAGATATGTGTTTAGCATTTAAGATTACTTCAATAACAAGGAATTGATATTATTTGAACCTGGGCTTCAGACCCAGTGAGGATGTCTGTTTCTGCTCTTTCCTTCAAGTGTGTAATTTTTTGAGTTTCTAAAACAAAGTCTGAGATGCGTACCAAGACCTCTCCTCCTTGGAGGGTCCAGGAGTGAGGGAGTTAGAGGAGTAAAATTGGGGAATGAAAATAAGCCAAGAAAGCATTTACTATTAATTAAGAGCAGTGAGCACTATATTGGGACAGTATACTCACCGATCAAAAGGCTCACTGAGGTGTGTGAACAAAGAGGCAATGAGGAAGGTAAAATCATAGATAATTTTAAGTCAATTTGTGAAGACTCCATTCCAATGCTAAATGATACCAGATACTTGTATTCCTTCACTGCAAGACATTTGGTGAGTTATTGGCAGCTGTCACAGATCTGGAGTCAGTAGTAGCTTGTACATCAGAAACAGAGCTGTTGACTGGGATGGTGAGGGATCTGGTCAGCAGTGGTTGCAATCTGAACAGTGCAGGCTCCATCATCAACCTAATTCCAATCAGACTCAGCAGCAAACAGCCTTTACCATGGGCATCTACATGAGTGATAAAGACTGTTTAATCAATAGAAGTGATTTGTTTCTATAGCCTGGAGCTACAAGGAGGGGAGTATTTAATCTGCCAGTCTGTAGTTTTCCAAGTGTCAGAATAACACGAGGCCATTGGCAATATTCGAGAGTCACTAAAGATATAACAAGGCTTGCAAAGTGGAGTATTAATCAGAGAATGTTTGGTTCTGCATAGCTGTATGCTAAAATACCTGCAGGAGTCTAATGGACTCCTGAGCTGGGTCTCAGCTGAACTGAAATCAGTGAACCAGGTCCATGTATTTAGAGGAATTTCTGTGAATCAAGGGCTCTACTTAACTAGTGGTTTCACTTCATGGAGTATAGGGGGAGTTTAAGAGTTTCCCCGCAAAGAGGTAGCTTGTACTTTTTCATACATAGAGAAATAGCCACTGTGGCCAGTCCTGCCA
The DNA here is from genome assembly GCA_004026745.1 of Myrmecophaga tridactyla. NCBI lineage: Eukaryota > Metazoa > Chordata > Mammalia > Pilosa > Myrmecophagidae > Myrmecophaga > Myrmecophaga tridactyla. Next base: position 3,715 of record PVIY010035614.1, read on the forward strand.
TATATACAATATATCTATATTATATATAGATATATAAGATGCATTGTACTATTCAGTGGCTGCATCCAATATATAGAGCAAAAGGAGAAAAATAGTGGTCTTATTTAAAATGTTCCTTGTTCTGAAAGTAGAAAGTGTCAGTTAAGAGTAATACTGCATATTTGGAATATTATAAGTTTATTTTTTTAACTTTTAAAATTTTTTAAATTGTTTTGATTTACTGGGGGATTTGATCCATATGTTTGTAAATGTCACACTTTTGATATTCTATGACTTCTCCATCTATATTTACTTCTATCAAAAATGTTATATATAATTTTTTAAAGTTTTGCTATTTAAAAATGTGTATACTTAGACATGGATATACATGCATATTAAAAGTGTATACGTCAAAGTACATCTGATTGTATTACATATTCATTATGCTATAGACTTGCCTTGAATATTCATTTATATAAATATAGGAAGTTAGGCACTAGTGAAGTCAATATATATAACCCATGCATATTTTGGGAATTAGTGATCATATACTACATATCTATGTGCTTTCTCTGATGAGTTTGTCATATACATATTTTAACCTCAAAGAATTATATTAGCTCTGTGAAAAATAATTTCTACCATCTTAGCATGATAAAATATGCACTGAAACACATAGATATGGATTGATACAAATAAAGTAATTTACCACTTATAAAATTTTATGCATTGAAATATAGAATTTGATAAGCAGATTAATGTATATCTCTGCCTTTCAGGAATTGCATCCCTGAACTACCTTAGATGAAATTTGTCCTTTTGGCCACATTCGACCATCTAGTATAGAGAATTTGCATTTGCCATTTCAACTCTTTAATCTGTGAAAAATTTTATTTTATCAGACACATTTCCTTAATTGCAAATATGCTGTAAAGTTTGTAGGAAAAGGAAAAGGCAAGGTTAACAAAGAATGAGTCAGTTTGTGTAGTAAAATAGCCATTCATACTAAAATAAATAACTCAGGGATTGTGGACTAAATGAGGTAGAGGAATAACTATACTGACTTCCCATTCATGTCACACCTGCTTAGAGATTAAATTGCATCATTTTATGCTACATTAAAATGACATTTTCTAGAGTGATATTTTACATTTCTGATGGGCAGTTGAGAATGTCTTTGTGCACTGAGCAGCACTCTGCTTTCTGCAGTGAACATTTCTATTAGTGACAATTCATCCATAATTTTATTTCAGAAAAGAAGATATCATCCAGGACAGTAGTATATACATCCTCATTTCTAAAGCAGAAAAAAATGAGATATTTTAACATTGCTGGCAACTTCTAAATTTAGGTAGATGGAACTTAAATGCTTCATCTGAATTTGTGCCCTTACAAGCATTAGTATGGAGTAAAAATGTGTGCTTTGAAAAAAGAATACAATTTTATATTTTCTAATTCTAAATTAAATTATCTTTAAAAACTGAGATTAGATGGTGTGCAGGTTTGAAAGGATACATGGACCCTAGAAAAGCCATGTTTTATTCAAAATCCCATTTCGTAAAGGCAAAATAATCACTATTCAATACTGTATGTTTGAAACTGTAATCAGATCATCTCCCTGGAGATATGATTTAATCAAGAGTGGTTGTTAAGCTGGATTAGGTGATCACATGTTTCCACCCATTTGGGTGGGTCTTTAAATTTCTGGAGTCGAATAAAAGAGGAATCATTTTGGAGAATGAAGGCGATTCGGAGAGAGCAGAGAATGTTGCAGCACCACGAAGCAGGGGGTCCATCAACTAGCGCTTTAGAGATGAAGAAGGAAAATGCCTCCCAGGAAGCTTCATGAAACAGAAAGCCAGGAGAGAAAAATATCAGATGACGCTGTGCTTGCCATGTGCCCTTCCATCTGAGGAAGAAACCATGACCGTGTTCACCATGTGCCTTCTCGGATGAGAGGGAAACCCTGAACTGTATCGGCCTTCTTGAACCAAGGTATCTTTCCCTAGATGCCATTGATTGGACATTTCTATAGACTCATTTTAACTGGGACATTTTCTCGGCCTTAGAACTGTAAACTAGCAACTTATTAAATTGCTCTTTTTAAAAGCCATTCTGTTTCTGGTATATTGCATTCTGGCAACTAGCAAACTAGAACAGATTTTGGTACCTGAGGAGTGGGGTGTTGCTGAGGTTTGCAAATACCTAATATGTGGGAATGGCTTTTTAAGTGGATAAGGGGAAGATTCTGGAGGAGTTGTGAGGAGCTTGATAGAGAAGGCCTAGAATGCTTTGAAGAGACCATTGGTAGAAATGTGGTCTCTAAAGACACTTCTGATAAAGTCTTAGACAGAAATGAGGCACGTGTTACAGACTGGAAGGAAGGTGAGCCTTGTTTTAAAATGGCAGATAATCTGGCAAAATTGACTAGTGGCTTTGGCTGGAAGACAGATTTTAAGAGCCATGAACTTGGATATTTAGCAGAAGAGGTTTCCAAATTAAATGTGGAAACTGCAGCTTTGTTTCTCCTCGCAACTTATAGTGAAATGCGACAGGAAAGAGACAAGCTTAGAACTGAACTCTTGCTACTAAGAAAGCAGGAATTGATGTTCTGGAAAATTCTGGGCTTTCAGGAGGGGAGACCCCAAAGAATGGTGAGGATTTGGCTGAATGTAGAACCAGCCAGCCATTTCAGAGAACGCCAAGATGGGACATAGAATTATCCAGGAAGGATTTGTAGAAACTCCTTATGTCTGATGGGCATGATCCAAAGCTACTGCATAGAAAGCCAATGAAAGTGTTGTGGGACCTGTATAAGCAGACACACTGCCAGTCTGGACTGGGGGGTTCTGAGAAGGGACACATTGGAGGAAAAATAACTTCAGAGGCAAAACCATGGAGGCTGAGGTCTGAAGTCAAGAAGCCTCAGGCCAGGAGAGCAGACCCACCTGAGCCTGGGAAGAGGGTGAGTTTGCCCCAAAGGCAGAGGATGGGTCTTTCACCTCTTGCAGTGGAAGAGTCATGCAGCCTCAGAACTTGGAGAGGGTGAAGCACATTCCTTGGGTTTTGGGGAGAGCCTGGCTGTCACCACATAGAGGAGTTGGGCATGTGCTCTGGAGAAGGCAGAGAACCCAGGTGTAGCTCCAATGTTTGGAGAGGGTGGAGCAGAGAAAAAGGTGGTCTCCCCAATATCCTCCAAGGTTGCATTTGGAGAGAGGTAGGCCTCTGGGCAGGCTTTTGGAAAGGGTGGAACTCACTTTTTAAAACCCCAAAGATAAATGATTCTCAAACTTTGAAATCTAATGGACTTTGCCCTGCGGGTTTTTGAAACTGTATGGGTCCAGTGACCCCTGTGTTTCTTCCTCCCTATAGAAATGGATGGATGTATCCTATGAATGTTCCTCCTTTGTATGTTGACAGCAAATAACTTGTTCTGAGTTTTACAGGTCCAGAGCCAATGGAGAAAACGTTGCCTTAGGACTGTCCATGCCTTTAACTAACTTTGATGAGATTTTGTACTGATTTTAATCTTGCATAAATCTTGTATTTGAAATGTTTCTGGAATGGTTTAAGTTACTCCTATATTGTTATGGAATTAATGTATTTTGTATATGGGGAAAACATGTCTTTTTTTTAGGGTCCAGAGGGTGGAATGTGCTGGTTTGAAAGGATGTATGGACACAAGAAAAGCCGTGTTTTCATCAAAATCTCATTTCATAAAGGCAGAATAATCCCTATTCAATACTGTATGTTTGAAACTGTAATCAGGTCATCTCCCTGGAGAAGTGATTTAAACAAGAGTGGTTGTTAAACTGGATTAGGTAACAACATGTCTCCACCCATTTCGGTGGGTCTTTAAGTTTCTGGAGTGGTATAAAAAAGGAATCATTTTGGAGAATGAAGGCAATTCGGAGAGAGCCAAGGATGCTGCAGCACCACAAAGCAGAGAGTCCATCAGCCAGTGCTTTGGAGATGAAGAAGGGAAACACCTCCCGGGGAGCTTCATGAAAAGGAAGCCAGGAGGGAAAAATAGCAGATGACGACATGCTCACCATGTGCCCTTTCAGCTGAAGGAGAAACCATGACTCTGTTCACCATGTGCCTTCTCACTTGAGAGAGAAACCCTGAACTTCATCGGCCTTCTTGAACCAAGGTATCTTTCCCTGGATGCCTTTGACTGGACATTTCTATAGACTCATTTTAACTGGGACATTTTCTCAGCCTTAGAACTATAAACTACAACTCATTAAATTCCTCTTTTTAAAAGCCATTCTGTTTCTGGTGTATTGCATACCAGCAGCTAGCAAACTAGAACAGATGGCATCTTCTATCTATATATCTATTATGTGTTTTTTCCTATTTTATTTATTTTGAATATTTATTAGTATTTGATTTAAATTTAGCATAAGTATTTTATTCTTTAAAAATAATATTATTACACAGAAAAATCTGGATTATAGAGTCACATAAAGGAGACTTTGGTAGTTTGGAGCTGTCTGTTATGTACCCCAGGAAAGGCCAGGTTATTTTAATTCATTCTTATGGATATAGACTTACCGTAGGTGGGAACTTTTGATGAAGTTGTTTCAATTCAGGTGTGATATACCTTATTCAAAGTAGGTCTTAATGCTTTTACTGGAGCCCTTTATGAGAGTACAAAAAGCACAGAAATACCCAGAGAGAGCTGAGAGAGAGGGAGAGCACACTTAGAGAGAAATGCCCTTGGAAAAACAAGCATGGACCCACAGAAACAAAAACAACCAGAATCTGAAAGCACTGAAACCTGGGAGTGAAGGACTGGCAGATGCCAGCCATTTGTCTTCCCATGTGACACAGGAACCCTGAATACCATCTGTCTTTCTTCAGAGAAGGTATCCTCCTCTTAATGCCTTAATTGGGGCATTTTCATGGCCTTAGAACTATAAATTTGTAAACTAGTAAACCCCAATTGTAAAAGCCAACCCATTTCTGGTATATTGCTTTCTGGCAGCTTTAGCAAACCAAAGCAGAAACAATTTAAATATTCTTCCCTTGGAATATTTAACTTATTTTTTTAACTTGATGGCCTATTGTGTCATTGATGATGGAGCCAATGAGGGAAATAGTAAAAGGTTCTTGCCTTATATTATGCAGTTGCATCTATATTTTTTCAGTTTATATCCCTTGCTCTAGTTTGCTTGCTGCCAGAATGCAATACACCAGAGATGGATTGGCTTTCAGTAAAAGGGGATTTATTTAGTTAACATATAGTTCTTCAGAGGAAAGGCAGCTAACTTTCCACTGAGGTTCTTTCTTGCGTGGGAAGGCACAGGGTGATCTCTGCTGGCCTTCTTTCCAGGCCTCTGGGTCCCAACAACTTTCTCTGAGGTGATTCCTTTCTGCATCTCCAAAGGTCTGGGCTGAGCTGTGAGTACTGAGATGAGGTATGCTGAGCTGCTTGGGCTGTGCTACATTGAGTCTCTCATTTAAGCACAGGCAATCAAATCTAACATCATTCATTGCAGCAGGGAGGCCTCCTAGCTGACTGCAGATGTAATCAGCAACAGATGAGGTTCACATGCCAGTGACTCACGTCCACAGCAATAGAGCTAGGTGCCTTCACCTGGCCAAGTTGACGCTCGAACTAACTACGTCACCCCCCCACCAACACCTATTTCTATGATGCTTATTATGAAATTGCCTGTTTCTCTAATCTAGGAATTGGTTTAAATTCTGTGGGACCAAACCAGCCTGGAATCTGTTTTATATAGTCTGTGAGGTAACAATAGGTTTTACATTTTTAAAGTAAAGAAAAGAAGAAGGAGGAGGACAAAAAGAGGGAGGGGGAGATGGAGGAAGATGAGAAGAGGCGGTAGAGAGGAAGGAGGAGATCAAGAAAAACAAGAACAAGGAAGAGAAGAAGAAGGAATAAAAGGAGGAAGAAAGGGAGAGGAATTTACAAAGATTGTATGTGAACTTCAAAGACCAAATAGTTGACTATCCGGTCGTTTAAAGAAAATATTCGCCAGTCTCTGTCAGACCAGGCTCTCCTTTAGCTTCAACATCAAATTTTAAAATCTTTCCTGAGTTTATAAATATGCTTCTCCCTTTTTCTCATCACTATGGAAAAGTTGTGTATCCATCTCCTATGTTTAATACCCAGGTTTTTATTTAAACATCTCCATCTAAGTAACTATCTCTATTGAGTATCATTATACTAGTAATTTATATTTATTAGCCAGCATTTCATATCATTAATAAAAAGTGCCCCTTTTCTGACAAAATCCATTAATTATTACAGTTAGAGTTTAGACCTTTGTAGTCTGACTTCTGACTGTCTGACTCTCCCACAATAGCAAGACTTCTGAAAGTGTAAAGCTTGAACGCCCCTAGGTCACCAATGTCCCTTTAGAGGTGCATTAGTTCCTCCTTCTCCAATCACATATCTGTGTGAGGCACATATTAACCAAAACACCATAGCCCCGCAGATTGAATACAAACACAAATACGCACATCCAGCTATGTTCTATTAAGCCAGACATTAAAGGGAATTGCAAAATAATATAAAACAATGATGATTTTCTCAATTGTTTTGTTTTGGAAAGCAGTTATATTTTCATAAATTATATTATTTATATTATGTTTGTTATTGCTATTTTAAAATAAATTGCTATTATTATTGCTAATTTAAAATATTTTGTTTTCATGTATAATAAATGTCGATGCAAGAGCCCAATTTAGACAAAAGCTATTTCAGGTTCTTCCTGAGAGTGAACAGCTGGAGAACTACTGCACCATAATTTGAGTTCAAGATAAATAAAACTAAACTACCATAGATCTGTCCAAAAATGGAGTGACAGTGCCCAATTGCCTCTTCCAGTGGAAAAATCACTGGTGGCACAGAGTTCTCTTCAATATTAACATAATGTTTAGCAATCCGATATAAGTGCTTAATGATTATTAAAAAGCATGTATTAAAGTTATTAATAAGTTAATACATGAAGAAAATCAAAGCATTTCAGTTCAATAAATAAAAACACTTGTAAATGAATGGCAAACTGTGTGTGCTCCAAGACCTTCAAATAATAAAATATTTGTCCTTACATATTTGAATGAACCAAAAAGAGCTAAAAATATATCTCCACAAATAAAGTTTATCATTGTCTTTTCTGATTATTGCCACATTTTGTCACATTTTCATAACTTTTCATTTTATTCTATTCTATTAAACACTCACAAAATACCCATGCCCAGACCCAGAAATTCTAATTTGGGGGCTGCCAATATTCTACATACTGCTTGGTTCACAATAGACCTTCCATAAATGTTTTATTAGTAGGTGAATGAGCATATATATTTTTCCTGAAAATTCTAAATTTTGACAGAAACTACCATAAAAAAACACCACACAACTTTATGTACATTTTCATACTTTTAAAGAGCAAACCAATGATGAGTTATTTAAAAAGTGACTTAATTGAATAGAGGAGGAAGAATGAAGAGGGGGTAAAATAAAGAGAGCATGGGTTAGTATAATTTATTTAGCTATTTTTATGCATATTCAATAAGAAGAAGATATCAAATCAAGGTAAAGGGACACCTTAGAATGTTTTCTTCAGCTTTTTTCCTCACTCAGCATATTTTTATGCACCAATTGAAATATTTTAAAAGGCTATTCTGCCATTTAGCAAAACAACTTAACTTGTTACCAGAGATATAATTTCTGCCCCTGGTAGGGGGACTTAATCAAAGCATAATATTGCTAAGTTAGATTATCTCCTAGCCTTCCCATTTATTTTAGTAGTGATGACATCACAATTATTGAAATAACAGGCCTGATGAGTTAAAAGTTTAAATGAGAAAATATTGCTATGATAGCAAATGAATTGTATGTAATGAAGTTTTGTACTAACAACCAGAAACAAATTAATATGCATAAGGGCATGTGGAAATCTGCTGATAGCAAGTTAAATGAAGAAATGAATAGTCTCAATAAGGCTATTTCTTCTTAGGAACCTTAAATATATTCCATTCAGATTTTTTTGTTGTTGTTTTAAAAGGCATATTTAAGAAGCTTATCTGGATTGAAAACATCATTTTGTTTGGAGGAAACACCAAGTCAAATCTTTCATTAAATCAAAAATTTCTGGACTTAAAGATTCAATCTATCAACTATTGTAGACTTCAGTAAGGTCTGGAACATGTGACCCTAGAAACTTCTAGGTTTTAATTTTATGTCACATTCAGCTTCCCAAACAAAATTAAATAATGATATGAATTCATGCACCTGAAATCTCTCTTTCTCTAATTTTGCTCTTCCTCCTCTATACATTTCCCAAATATTTCATTTTGGTTAATTCAAACAAAAAAAAGTGCAGAAATGGCTAGGAAATCTGCACAGAAGTCAAATGAACTTAATTATAAAGGCATGCTTTCGAAATTCAACTGAACTGAAATATCCCATCACTGTGTAACTCAGCCCCGGCAGGGGTCATGGTAGTGACAGATAGTGTGTTGAGGAATCTGCATCAAAGATTAAAGAACTTCTATACATGTTCATCATTCTCTCAAGCTCTATAAAATAAAACCAATCCTGGCTAATAAGTAAGGATATCTGGGTGTCTATTCTATTTGTGATTTTATCAGTTCAGGATTAGGACATCAAGCTGTCATATATCCACTATCAGTATTTACAGGCTTTTGACAATAGGACTCTACTTTTGTAAGAATTAGCAGGAGGAAACTTCCACAATTCTTGTTTGTCTGAGTTCTAAAATGTATTTCTCACTTGTCCATGTCTCTAATACATTCATTACCACTAACATGAACCAAGTGCTATCATCACACCAGACCGACTTCTTCACAGCTTTCTCCGTTTACACTCTTGTACTTCTCCTTTCCTCTCCTGGCAGAGCACTCAGAGGATTGTCATAAAATGTAAGAAAGATTCTGCCATATGCCCCAATTAAAATCTTCCAAAGAATTCCAATTAGATATAAAATAAAACCTAAAATTCTTACTATTACATCCCTATGCTGCAGAAATGAAGTTAAATTGTGTAGAAATGATAGCATAAATCCATTAATTTTAGGGAAATATAAAATAATCTTTGTATCACTCAGTTTAGGTTAAGTCATGCTACGTGAAGTGACAAAGAATGCAGAATTTTTAATGGCATATAACCATATATTTTAATTTCCCATTCACACTACATATTTATTGAAGGTTGAATATCAGGTATTTTATTTTTTTTAGTTTGAAGATCCAGTTATGATAGTCTCATCTATTCCATTACTTATGTTGGGGTACTGATGCTAATAACTCTGCAATATATTATTTAAATCCTTCATAATACTATCATATATATTTTAAAATAATATTTATTTGTCATACACATACTTTTATAATATATAGTTTGAAATGAGCTCAATTAGTCTTGGTTTATTCAGAAATTCCCCAGCTAAAAATCTCACCAAGTAAGATTAGCATGCCCCATGAGGGTAAGGGAAATGTTGGCTGTTGTGCTGTTTTAAAACTGTTGTGTACCCCAGAAACACCATGTTCTTTAATCCTGATTCAATATTGTAAGGTGGGATCTTTTTTATTAAGTTGTTTCCATGGAAATGTGACTCACCCAATTTTGGGTAGGAACTTTCGATTAGTTGGTTTCCATAGAGGTGTCTTCACTCATTCAAATGGGTCATTTAAGAGGAAACAATTTTAGAAAAAACTTCCGAGCTGAAACATTTGGAGATGCAGAAAGAAAACACCCCTAGGAAAGCTATGTAAAACAGAAGTCAGAGGACCAGTAGATGCAAGTCACATGTCTTCCCAGACCAGCCTTTCTTGAGTCAAGGTACATATCTCTGGATGCCTTAGTTTGGACATTTTTATAGCCTTAGAACTATAAACTTATAAATTAATCATTTTCCTTTTTAAAAGTCATTCCATTTTCTGTATATTACATTCTGGCAGCATTTAGCAAACCAAAACAGCTGAATCCACAGATGTTTTTCCATTGCAAAACACAGTGCTTTCCTCATGGTAGGCCCTCAAAAAGTATTTGTTGAATAAATTTGCTTTGTATCAACCTAAATAATACCTTAAGATTCTGATATGCAGGTACAGCAAAACAGAGAAACAGTACATCTTATATAATTCTATCTTAGGCAGGCTTAACTTATTTTGGCAATTATTTAACATTATGCCTTTCTTCTCCTTTTGGTTCAACTTATTTCCACATACTTTCTCATGTTTCTTTGGTACATGTTGGCTAAATCTCCATGTGTGCTCTGGTTTTGTTGAGAAATAAAGACATATGAAACTGGATAAGGACAGACATACTATTAGATATAATGATCTTTTCTTTAGTATTAAGGAAAATTTGAAAGTTACTCTGACAAAAGGTAGATTTTAAATAAAGCATTTAGGAGCAAATTGCCTGACAAAGAAGCAGATAAATATACTATAAGCGATTTTTAATTAATGAATTGCAATTTCTTGACATACTTTCATAGGTTTAGGGCAATCTGCTTTGCCATTCTTTATCATAGGCAAGAGTCTATCAATCATAGAATTCAATTGGATAATCCAAGGTGAATCTCCTTCAAAAGAAGTCTCAAAATATTTTGTGTCCATGAATAACATTAGATAAAAAATTTATTTCTAATATGCATATGTATTTTTGCTTAAAAGTTATAGGGATGGAATAATGAACCAATCAGTCATACAAATTTTAAAACACATAGAGCATATTCTAAACAGATGAAATGATAAAATTACAAATAAATATCTTAACAGTTTCTCCAAACCTTAGAAACCATTGACCCATAGCATAAGGGTATTTTGCAGGTTAGTTGGGGACACTAATTTCTTAGAACAGGAACAGACATTAAATTTCATCATTATTGGTGTGGCTATTTAGAAGTTCAATATAGAGCTCTTTTTTTTAATTCCTGTTAGGACAAGACACACAAGATATTAATGAAATGAGTACAAAAAATATTAGATTGTCATTAGATTTGCAAAGTATTTCAACAGCATCACTTTAGTCTTCTTCAGTCTCCTTAGCATATGATTCATGTTGTGTAGCTATTCAATCTAAAAGGTGAAAATGTTAATTTCTCCTTAAGTTTTTCAGTGAGCTACAAGGATGTCTTCTGATGATTGGATGAAATGACATGGAAAAAAGCCTGAGTCAGTGCTAGCTAATATGTGCTATCATTAGAATGCATTGTTCTCCTTCCCACCATTGGTTTTACTTCTTGTTATTCACTTGGAAATATACAATTTTTACGCGCTTTGTAGGACATTTTCTTATTATACCATAATTTGAAAGATCACATTCTCGTGAATCACTCTGTGGAAAAGTGTTATTTGTTTTGCTCAGCCTGGATTTTGTCCAGGAAATAATGCTTCCTTATTTTCATACTGAGGACACATAAAATTCTAACATTGGATTTCTGCTTTTATATGATAGCTATATTATCATTTATATAGAAAAGTGATTTTTTACAGATGAATACACTTTAATCTTAAATTATTATCCTATCTAGCTCCCAGGATAAGTATACAGCATCAGTCCAGAGTATAGATGAATATCAAGTTGTGAATTTTATAGGAGGCTAAATGCCCACTAACAATGAAAATTTAGATATGTGGCGCCCAAAGAAGTTCTCTGTCATTCAAGTAGTACACATTTGGCAATAGATCTTAAGATTTTGTATAAGTTATATATATGACAAATGAGGTTTGAAGGGCAAAATGAAAAGGATGAACCGAGACCACTCTTTGGAAGGGTAATGGGTGAATTTACTAGAATTTTGCATCATACAGGCATTATTTTACAAAGAACTATGGACACGGTGAGTTTGTGATAGAGATGGATTTAGGCAAATAAGATAAAAAACAATTACAAACATGACCTTCACTGCTTAAGATTAGTTGTTTAAGTATATATTTCCATACACAAATTAAAAATTTTTACGGAAAATATACTTCATGTGATTAAGATGCAACAATAAATAAAATACAAACATATTATAAAAGTTTTTATATTAGAATGATATGTCCAGAAAAATAGATTGGCAGTTGTCCTAGAGAAGGATAAGTATTTTGACAAGTACATTTTCAAAGTGGTATGGGATGACATGAGGTGTCCCTAACCATCTTGAAAATGTGGCATATAACTGATTCCTGAAAGTCAAGCAGAAGCTATCCCAAGGAAGAGCTGGAAGAAGCATTTTCAGGCATAAAAGCTAAGAGTCAGGAGAGTCTGCACATAAAGTATAAATGGGTAAGGAATGAAATAAGTGGGGCTGTTCCAAGACAGAAATGTATACATTCTCATTTGTTTGGAGACATTTACCAATCTTCAACCAGATATGAGCTCCATGAAAATTAATCTTAGGGCATTTGTAAGTATAGGTTGGAGAGAAGTAGAAAAGATCCTTGCAGATATAAGCCTCAGTTTACCATTGGTATATTGCATGACTGACTTCTTCTCCTTTACAAAATTTTCAGAACTATATTTAAAAAGATATTTGGCAAAAGTAAATGAATCAAAAAATACATAAAGAGAGCAAAGAAACTAACATCTGGCACTCAATTTTTGTTCTGTTTTTAACTTCATTATTAATATTTGAATATATCCCAGCTTTGTAACTGCTGTTTATTTTGGAGTTTGAAATTGCTAATTATAACACTCTCCTCTATGTTTTGTGATCTATTTGAAGTATTGACACAGAAGTCTGATCAGAAATGTTAATTGTATTTACTGAAAAAAAACTGGATTGCTAAATTCTACTGAGTTGAAGCTTACACGAGCTATGGAGTGCTGTGACCCTTCATATTAATCCTTCTTATCTATTCCAGGCATAGGAATCAGACAGCTACCATCATCACCCTAGAGCAAAAGACTTCTTAGATGGATGTCTATGAGGAAAGAATCAGCGAGAATCTGGCGTTAGTTGTGTCGGCATTTTAAATCTAAGACTATTTCAGTTTAATATGGGATAATTTAAATGTGCAGTAATATAGTAGTCTAATTTTATCACACGTGGTGTCTTTGGCAATCAAGTGCTAGATGTGGTAAAAGCAGTAATACAGTTTCAACAAAAAATAACTTAAATTAAAATTTTATAGCCCTGAATTTTATTCGGAATTATAGGTATAAATCATGACTATTTTAATATTCAGGCATACTTTATTTTATTGTACTTTGCTTTATTGCATTTTTCAATATTGTATTTTTTTTTACAAATTGAAGGTTTTGGGGCAACCCTGCATCAACCAAGACTTTTGGTACCATTTTTCAACAGCATGTGCTCACTTTGCATCTCTGTGGCACATTTTAATTAAGATATGTACATTGTCTTTTTAGAGATAATGGTATTGTACATGTAACACACTACAGTGCAGTGTAAGCATAACTTTTATATGCACTGGGAAACAAAACAATTCGTATGATTCATTTTATTGTGATATTCTCCTTATAGCAATAGACTGGAACCAAACCCACAATATCTCCAAAGGATGCCTGTAATGCTTTTCTGGTTATTGTCCATGGAAAGGCTTAGGAACAGTGAGAAAAAGCTACTTCTATGAAATATTCAGTACAAAAAAGTCTTCATTATGTCCATAATATGATCTTGAAATACCATTTCCTACTAAAAAACAACAAAAAATTAAAGAAAGACAAAACAAACAAAAAGGACTTTTCCTACAAAGTTTGTATTCCATGTTTGGTGCAAGACATTAGAAAAGATGCATATGGGCCATCCTGATTACCAATTAGCACAGAAGTTTTTAGAAGTACATGGGTATTATCGGAAAGACTGTGGATACAGCTTGAAGAGGCATTGACTAACAGAAGACTGGACACTTGAATATTTAAAGTACACTAAACGAAGCATGTCAAAAGATATCAACTAACTTACCCATGCCATGATAATTATACTTCTTATATACTTAAATACATGGTGAAATTTGACAATGCCAGGGAAACAATACATTCTTTTTGAAAGTAATTAATAAAGGAATATAATCAAAAAGTTCATCTACTTTTCTTCTATGAGCTAAAGTGTAGGGTTACCACTTTGCCTGTAGGTTAAATTTTTCAGTATTTAAGTATTATCTTATAATAGAAGAAAAAAGAATGTTTATTATTAAAAGACCATGTATGTAATAATATAAAAAATAATGAAATAATGAATCTAGCCTTTGGTCATCAGGTAATATCCCTAAAGGTGATGCAATCAACACTATGTGAGTTCTAAAAAGAGAAAACCATGCCATCTATAAAGTAACCTTGCAAAAAATGTTACACATGTATATATGATTGAGTGTCTAGTCAAAACTATAAATTTTTAGTTAAATATAGTGAATAGAGAAGCATGTTAAATTACACTCTGGGATACTGTTAGCAAAACAAAAAGGAAATTCTATGTTTAGTTTTCTCAGCAAACACATTTGAGGAAGAGTATAAAAAGAAAAAGGGTGAAATATATAGAAAAAAATATGTAGAATACATATTAATAAATGAAACAGGCTATACTATTTGGTATTGATAGTTACACATTCTAGTAATAAAAATATTAATCTAAAAGAATAAAGTAAGAAAAGACTAAAAGATTCAGAATATTGATACTTTTGGGGGTAGAGAATAATTGTACTTTGGAAGGGCATTTAATGGTGTCATGGTCAGGTTCATGTGTAAACTTGGCCAAGTGGTGGTACCTGTTTGTCTGGTTGGGCAAGTGCTGGCCTGTCTGTTGCAATGAGGACATTTCATAGAATTAAATCATGATCACATCAGCTGCACCCACAGCTGAATCCATTTGTAATCAGCTAAGGGGAGTGTCTTCTGCAATGAGTGGTGCTTAATTTAATCACTGGAAGCCTTTCAAGGAGGATTCAGAAGAGACAGGCTCTCTTCCTGAGTCCGTCCAGACCCTCCATTGGAATTGTCGGCTTCACAGCCTGCCCTGCAGATTTTGGACTCTGCGTCCCCACGGTTACGTGAGACACTTTTATAAATTTTATATTTGCGAGTGTTTCCTTTTGATTATGTTTCTCCAGAGAACCCTAACAAAATACAACTGGCATCAGGGTATTCTGGTAATGTTCTAATATGTGATAGGGATTTTTTTTTTGCTTTATGATGTATTATGAAGCTATTAATTTACTTTATGTGGTTTTCTTATCTTTATATGAAAAATCTCAAAAATAATAATAAAGCATATGTACCATTCAGGAATCCCACTTTGGCTTTCACAGAATAATTTATGTCAGGCTTATTGTTTGTTCCTCTGTAAACTACTATATAGCTGGACAAAAGATGTGAAATTATTGCTTGTACATTTTAGGATATAGGCAGAACAAAACTGGCCCCTGAGAGAAGGAAAAAAGCAATTTAGCCTCACACTGCTCCAGGTTTCTTCCTGGAAGCACATTCTAGACCACAGCAGAAGGTAGAAGAAATACAAATAGACCATCAGGCTTGCTGAGTTGAGAACAACACATGAGTTTGTGAAGACTAATGTAGATAAAGTGTGAAGGATACTTTATCAAAGAAGAAGAGAGAATGAGACAGAGAATGAGAACAGGAAAATATCTGAGTACTAAGCAGGACTGAAATATATTTGTTGAACATTGTAGCAATTCAGATAATGAGTTCAGGTATGATCAGAAGTGTCATACCATATCAGTAGGAGAAAACTGGCCCTAGAGTAAATATTGCTGTAGACCTAATCTAACAAAGCTTAGAAATAAATCTTGAAAAATTTAGGCTCTTCCAAATCCAAACTTAATTGCTTGCCGAAACAAAATTTGACTCTTTTAAAGGAAAAAAAAAATCAGACTCACATTTATAGCTAATTCAATGTTCAGCATTCAATAAAAAATTACAAGAAATACAAAGAACAACAAAAAACGTGACCCATAATTAAAAGAAAATGACAAATATGATGAAAGAATAGCCTAAAGTATGAAAGAGGAAAAGCAAACATACTATTGAAAGTATTTTACATTATGCTTGAAGTTTTAAAATATGATTTGAAGGCAGAATAAATAGGATGCATATCATAAACTCTAAGAAGGTGTTTTAAAAGCTCTAAAGAATATCGGAATACTAAAAACACTACAAAATACTCAATAATCCTAACAAAAACAGGAGAAGGTAAAAGAGAACAAAGGTTGGGTAGGATAAATACAAAATAAAGAGCATGATAGTGACTTGACCCTCATATATAAATAATTGCATTAAAGATAAAAGATTTAAACAGTCAATTAAAGATAAAGATTGTCCAAATACATATTTTTAAAAACAACAATTAACTAGATGTTATTTTTCAGAGACTCACTTGAACTTGAAAATGGAAGGATGGAAAAAGAACACAATGAGGACCCTATTCATAAGAAATCTGTGCTGTGTATTTTAATATCAGGAAAAAATGACATCTGGAAAATGAATATAACTAGGGCTAGAGATAACTAAAAACACTTCATCGTGATAAAATAATGAATTCAGCAAGGAAAATATAACAATTTCAAAGTATATGCACCTAGTAAAAGAGCTTCAAAATACATGATGCATAAACTCACCCAACTGAAAAAATAGAATAAAAGATGAATAACTCCATAATTCTGGCCAGAGATTTCTCTACACCTCTCTGAATAATAGCCAGAAGAAGCATAAATAAATCATTATGTATATAGGAAACCCACAGCAGAATGTCATTCAATTTGACCTCATTGATATATACAGACCATTATGTCTAATTTTGGAAAAATACATTTTCTCTTCAAGTACAAAGGGGACAATTACTAAATGTTCCAGATACTAGCCCATAAAATAAATATAAATCCCTTCATAGGATTAAAAACCTTCAGAGTATATACTCTGACCAAAAAATAATTACATTAGAAATAAAAAGAGCAATATAAGATGTAACCAAACAGCTGGATATTAAACTACACAACCATACATCAGTTAGTGGTCAAATTAAAGAGATCACAATGGAAGTTAGAAAATATTTTAATTTATATACACAATAATAATGCAAATAATCAAAATATTTGGGACATAAGTGAAACAATGATCAGATGAAAAAACATAACATTGAATGTTTATATTTAAAAAAGCAAAGTTTACATCAATTTTATAGAGTCCTTTTAAGAAACTAAAGGAGGAAGTTAAATGTTGTGTACATAAAAGCAAGGAAATGTAAAGACTATTGACTAAGTATATAAGCCAGAAAGCAGAAAAACAATAGGAAAATATTAATGAAACAAAAACTTTTGTCAGTAAGAAAATCGTTTGATAAATCAATAGTAGACTGAACAAGGAAAAATAAAAATGGAAATAAGGCATGAAAGAAATGAAATAACTATAGATGCTAAAAAAATATATTAAAAGAACAAAAAAATTGCAAAAACTATTCTAACAAATTAAATTAATTAGGAAAAAAAAAAACATGTAAACTTGTTACTCTAGTTTGTTAGCTGCCAGAATGAAATATACCAGAGATGGAATGGCTTTCAAAAAAGGGGAATTTAATAAGTTACAAATTTACAGTTCTAAGGCCATGAAAATGTCTCAATTAAAGCAAGTCTATAGAAATGTCCAATCTAAGGCATCCAGGGAGAGATACCTTGTGTCAAGAAGGCAGATGAAGTTCAGGGTTTCTCTCTCAAGTGGAAAGGCAAGGCGAACATGGTCAAGGGTTCTCTCTCAGCTGGAAGGGCACATGGTGAACATGTCACCATCTGCTAGTTTCTCTCCAACTCCCTGGGAGACGTTTTCCTTCTTCATCTCCAAAAGTCACTGGCTGTTGGACCCTCTGCTTCATGGTTCTGTGATGTTCTCTGTTGTGGCTTTCTTGTGGCTCTGTCATTCTTCTCTGTGCTCTCCAAATCTCCTCCTTTCTCCAAAATGTTTCCTCTTTTATACGATTCCAGGAAACAAATCAAGACCCACCTGGAATGGCTGAAGACACATCTCCACCTAATCCTATTTAACAATCACTCTTGATTGAATCACATCTCCAGGGAGATAATCTAATTAAAATTTCAAACATGCAGTATTGAACAGGGATTAGAAGAAATGGCTGGCCTTACAAAATGGTATTAGGATTAAAACATGGCTTTTCTAGGGTACATACATCCTTTCAGACCAGCACACTTGTTTTAAGGCACAAGTTGCCAAAACTGGCACAAAAAGAAATACAAAATTTATTAAAGAATAAAACTTCTCATAAAAAAAAAAACTCTATGTCAGATGACTTCCCCAGCAAATTCTTTCAAATATTCCAGGAAGCAATAAACACCATTTGTATGCAGATACTTTCAGAAATGTTCTGCAGCCTTTCCTCGCATAACATAGCACTTGCAATGAATAATAGACATATATTAAAAAGAGAAATCTACAGATTAGCAATACTAGTAAGTTATTTCCATATATATCATATAAATCCATCATGACTATGTCAGTTCAGGTCCTCTAAGAAGCAGTCTATGATGGGATTAAATGTGTGAGATATTTATTGTGGGAAAAAATCATCAAAAATTAAGGGGAAGAGAGCAGGTAAGAGGCAGTGGGACAAGATGGGAACTTATTCAAGAAGAGATGGATTGGAGAATTGTAAGAACCTCAGACTGCAGCACAATTCACATAGAAACTTCTAGGATGTTCTCAAGTAAACGTTGTCCATTAAAGGAATTCTACATGAAGCAATAATGGGAATCCATGTTTTGGTCAGTATTGACTGTCTGCATCTATGAATGTGAGAACTGAATTTGTCAATCAACCATGGTTCCTGAGGCAGGTCCTCCTGCAAGTGATTTGAGCAGTGCATCACCACCGCTGTCAAAATAAGTTAAGTGTGGTCTATCCAAAATATATTAGATTGGTTTAACATTTAAAAATTGTTCAATGAATTCCCTTGTATTAATAGAAAAAATAAGCGAATATCTGTATGATTGTCTCAATTAATTCAGAAAATTATTTTTAAAAGTTAAATAACCATTCATATTTTAGCATACACAAAATAATTCAGAATAGATGATAGGCATTTGTTTAAATGGTAAATTTATACAGGAAGGAAGAAATAGGAAACAGAAAGAAACTTAGAGAAACATAAAAGAGATCTTTGTGATGGCACACAAAAAGATTAAGCACACAAAAATATCATACAGTTTGTCTTATCAAACCTTTTTTTCTTGTTCTCTCTAAGATGGCTTTTACAACTGAAAAGAAGACTCAGATGGTGAGAAAACTATCATATATTATTTGCTAAAGAGCTTGGGTTCAAACTAGATAAGTCCTCTTCAACTTCAAGAAGATCAATAGCCCATAAAAAAAAAAAGCAGCATTTGAACACATGCTTCCCAAAAGTAGTTATATGATTATCCTATAATCACATGAAGAGACAATCAACACTAATAGTTATCAGTGAAATAAAATTAAAACCACAATGAAATGCCATTACACAATCACTGGAATGGGTTGTGGAACATCTGTTTTTTTATGCATTTCTAGTTAGAGTATTATATATTTTGACAATTTTGTAAACTTAAATATAACCTTCCCATATGGTGAAATGATTTCACTCCCAGGTATTTAACCAAAAGAAACAAAAATGTCCAGGGAATGACTTATTTATAGCAGTTTTGTTTAAAAACTGCACTAAACTGGAAAAAAAAACCACATCTACCCAGCAAGAAAATAAATAAGTACATTCTGATATTCCCATAGGAGGACTACTTGGTGGTATAAAATGCTAATGATATGCCCAGCCTGAAATATAAATTAAAAACCACATACTAAGTGAAAGAAGCCAGATACAAATGAGTATTAAACCAAAGATTTTATTCATATGAAATTTTAGAACATAAAAACTTTAATCACAGAAATCAGAGCAGTGGTTGTCTGAGGGTAGGAAATGGGGCATATTGGGAAGAAAATCCAATGGGAATATGTATATTTTATAGAATCATTATTAAGATGGTAGTTCCCAGGGTAGAACTATTTAAATAATTTTTCAATGTGTATGCCTAAAATAAATACATTTTTTCATGCAAATTATACCTGAATTTTGATTCTTAAAATAATATGAAAGGTGATAGAATGATTTTTATGATAAATTCCTGCAAACATAAAAGTGTGTTTTGGAATGTATACCCATTAATGCCCTAAATTCACTACTAATAGAATACTGAAAACTAGTTTGAAAAATCTGCCTCAAATTCATTATGAAACCTTTACTTCAATACATAATTAATTAAAACATGTTCCCACTTTAATTTCAGTAGGCAATTCTATTACTGTTACTTTGAACTAGGATTATCTACAAAGTGATTTGAGTTTACTGTTGAGATATAAAAACATTATAAATATTTATAAGACTATTATTAACTAGATTTTGTAAATCTGATCATTTATTTCAGCAAAAATGTCAAGTTCTTTCATAAACTTATTATACATTCTAAATGTGTACCTATGCTCTTTGTAAATATTATCAAGTTGAAACAATAAAATGCCAAATATAAATTTTTAAATGTTGCTAGTATTATGTTAATTAATCCATGTAGAAAGCAATAACCTATTTTGACAAGTAATTTACATGCTTCTGTAAAGAGCAACAATTTAAATAGATCATCCAACAAAAATGAGGTAAAACATTTTTACTGGCACAGCAAAAGGAACACTAGACTTCATCACAAGTTCAGTGAAGCAATATGAAAATCTCAATTGAATGGTAAGGAAGATAATGAGAAATGCTTTTAGGCTCAAACAACAGTTAATAGAAAAATCAACCAAAAACCAAACCCTACAATTTTAAACAGGAATTGTGAAAGCTTGCCAACTAGAAGCCTAGACACTGAAAATTTACATTGTAGTGAGAATAAAAATGTAATTCTGACCAATTCAATTCTGAGCAGTTCATTTGAAATAAATGCATGTGAAACTTGATTAGCTGGATTGGAGACTAAGTCAAGCTAAACTCTTTTGCAGAATATAATTGAACTAACAACTCAGAAAGTGAAAACTTATTTACAAATGATAACTTAATTCTGCTGAAGTTTTAATGGCATTTAAGGGATTTCCAAATGTCAGGGTTTCTTTTTAACATAAAGGGACCACAGTGCAAGATGCTGGGATTTTATATAAGTTTAATAAGCACTGCAAATGAAAATCAATTAAGGATGAGAGGTTGTTTTACAATGCTAACTTTCTGATAAACCAAGAAAAATCCACCGGATCTGTTTGTCCATTAACCTCCAAATGAATGCCACTTGAGTTGTATTTTCTTTCAATATTGTCTCATTTTGGTGAAGTAAATGATGCCATTTTAAAGAAAAACTACCTGTCATTTTCATCTCCATCAAAGTCAGAAAAGAGTAATTTAATAAATTACAGACAAAAGAAATATAACTAATAATTCCCTAAAATGAAGTTAATGTACAGTGATGCTAACTGAAATATTTGTCTGATTTCTTTCTGCCTTAGAGACATTGCATAAGACAAGAGTCTTAGATATTTCATATGAAATTATGTAGCCTATTAATAAATATCAGCCCCTGGTTATTTAATCATCTTTTTATTAAACTTCATTTTTGACTTTTTTTAAAAAAAATTGCATTGTTTCCAAAATTCCCTTTTATAATTTTGACAAAACTAAGATAATTCCAACAACAATAAATTTGTAGGACACCCTTAATTCTATTAACACAAGACATTATCTAACATTTAAATGTATTTCTTTCCAATCCTTTGTATACATTTATGCATGTACAACTCTGAATTATGTAAAAAATACACAATCCTGATTTTATGATGTAATATTATGAATTGGGCGTTTGCCTCATTTAAAATCTTTGTAAGATTATTGTGAATGTTTTCTGGCTAATTATTTTACTTATTAAGGATGTACCATAATGCATTTTTCCTCTTACCATTAAGAATGAACCAATTCAAGTTTTTTTGGCTTGACTTGTTTATCTCACTTGGCTAAAATACTAATAATACATGCTAAAAAAAGATCACTCATTTTAAGATATAGTCTATTAATGACAGATTTGTTTCAATTACTTTCTCACCATTTTTGACCATATTATATTTCCGTCTATATATGTATCTATCTAGTATGTTATCTAGCTACATCTATAACCACAATTTGTATAAGTATGTAATGTTTCATTACTTTCTGGCTTTAAACCAAGCACATTATTTTCCATAGTAAATAATGATTTCTAGTACTGCAAGGTACATCGTCATATTGTTGCAATATGCATTCACCTGATATCCCATTATTGGGATTGTTTCATTTGAAATTTCAAATTTCACTTTGATAGGACTACTTGCTCAACTCTCTTTGTTTCTCATTATTTCCTTCACAATGAATGGCATTGATAGTTCAATTGATATATAATCTCAATCTTAAAAGAACTGGTATATCTTTTTCAATTTGTC
>PVIY010035615.1:0-26133 GCA_004026745.1 Myrmecophaga tridactyla
GGTCTCGTGGTTAGCAGGGAAGCACCTTTGGAAAGTTAGAAAGACCAGTCTTCTGATGAGTAGCCCTTGGCTGGGCCCGGGCTGGGAGAGGACTGCAGGCTGTATTTCAGAGCAACGCCCTGCCTCCCCTGTGGGCTGGAGGGAAGATTCTGGTGACAATGGAAACAGCTGCAAGAACCTCAAGATGTCCCTTTGCCCAGCCCCTAGGTCCTGCCCCGTGAGAGTCATGTAGACCCTCCACTACTAGCTGACTTTGACCAAGTTCTTCCAGCACACCAAGGAAAGTGCTGTGAACTTCACCTGCTTATCTCATTTCCTGTTCCTATATTCATTATGTAGATAAGGAAACAAGCTCAAGGCTGCTCCTGGAACTCCGGCTGGGTGCAGACTCTGAGCTCTGAACTCCTGCATATGCGGAAGAGGAAAGTGACTGTGGGGTAGGCTTCTGGGGGCAGGGGCAGGAAGGTCAGCAGATGATGGGTTTCCTCCCTCTGCTTTCTCCTGAGGACCAGAAGGCAGGATTAACCTGCTCTGCTTTCAGTAAGGCTGTGCTGGGAGCCTGCCACACACCATGCTGGGGCAGGGGCTCAGGCGGACCCTGGAAACTCCAGCAGAATGAATCCCAGGGAGTGGGGGAGTAGCGGTGGGGGGGGTGGGGCTTAGAGGCTCTGTCACCCGGGCGCCCTCCCACTCCCCTCTTACTGCAACCACTTCCATGGCATGGAGACAAAACGATGAAGCACGGGAACGAGAGGGCAGCCACCGTGCTCCCATCCGTTCGTTCACCATAGGTTTCCTGAATGATCCCCGTGAATTGCATCCAGACACTTCGGTGGTGGTGGACAGAAGAGATGGAGCCCCTGCCCTGGAGGGCTTGCACTAGGGAATGTGGGCATGGGGTGGACAACCATAAAACAGTAAGCAATCCGTGAACAGGACATTTTAACTTCGTGTGAGCAACATGAGGGAAATACAACAGCAAGGGTCTACAGAGTGACCAAGAGGAGGGCGGGCTCACTTAGTTCGTGATGTCAGAAAAGGCGTCTAGGGATGGGGCATCTGAGCTGAAACTGAAATGCTGAGCCAGAGCCTTTATGAAAAGGAGGGTTCCAGGCTGTGGGAACAGTGAGTGCAAAGGCTGGGTGGAAATGAGGTTGGGTGTTCAGGAAGAGGAGGACCAGGGTGGGATGTGGAGGGCCCCCCAGGTAGGTTAAAGACGGCCACAAATTCCCTGATGGGCCTCCCATCAGGTGGGTGCATGTCCTCCCCCTTGAATCTGAGCAGGTTATGTGACTTCTCTGGTCAGCAGAATAGGACCGGATGACACTGTGCCTTTTCTGAGTCTTTAGTGACTGGCAGCTTCCTGTCTCTTGAAACACTCACTCCAGGGAAGCCAGGCACATGGTAAGAAGTCAGCTAATCCCGAGACCACCTTGTGGGGAGCTCGAGCTGCTAGTGGAAGGAGAGAGATCTGTCCCAGCCATCTCGATGCAGGCGCTAAATGCGGAGGGAGGACCTTCCCCTGGACATTCCAGACCCGGCAGATTCGGGGTGGAAACAGGCCCAGTGACTGCAATGGTTACACGCCACCCCATCTAAAAACCCAAGGCAAGGCCTGATTAAGCACCTGCTGGATGCTAAGCTAAACGTGATCTAGTTTCTTCAACCAAAAAGCAATGAAAAAAACAGCACCTCCTTTTATGTGCTCAAGGACCATGGTGTATATGACATGTTCAGAAAACATATAAACAGACAGAGAGAGGGAATGATACAGCAAAGGAGGCAAAATGTTAAAATTGCTGGAACTCAGCATGGGGGAGTTTTGTTAGAGTTTTCTATATGGATTTTGTATAATTTTGGCAACTGTTCTGTAAGTTTGAAATTATTTCAAAATTAAAAGTTAGCCTAAGGGGTTGCAAGGATAGTTCAGTGGTAGAATTCACGACTGCCATGCAGGAAACTCGGGTTCGATTCCCATTATATGCACTTCTCAAACAAACAAACAAGCAAACAAATGAAAAGTCCACCAAACAAAAATTCAACAAATCGTGCTGCAAGGGGATACTCACATGGAAAAAGAATGAAATGTGACCCCACCATACAGCTACAAAAAAAGTTTACCTAACTACTTTATAGGGTTGTTGTGAGGAATAAACAGATGAATAGATAACAAAATGTGGCATATCCATATGACACAATATTATTCAGCTGTAAGAAGGAATGAAGTCCTGAAACATGTGACAACATGGATGAACCCTTAGGACATTACATAAGTGAAATAAGTCAGACATAAAAGGAGAAATATTGTATGATCTCACTGATATGAAATAATTATAATTTATAAACTCAAAGACATAAAATCTAGATTATAGGTTACCACGATATAGAATGAAACTAAAGAATGGGGAGTGAATGCTTACTATGTGCAGAATGTTTAACCAAGTTGAACTTAAATGTTTAGAAACGGATAGAGGTGATGGCAGCACATTATTGTAAGAATAACGAATAATTCTGAATGGCATGAGTGTGGTGGAAAGGGGGAGTTTAGAGTTATGCATGCCACTAGAAGGAAAGTTGGAGGTTAAGACACGGGAATGTATAACACAGTGGATCATGTGGTGGATGATGCCTGTGATTAACTGTACAAATACAAAGAAGCTCTTTCATAAATTAGAACTATTGTGTGACAATTGCAAGGAATTAATAATAGAGGGGTATGTGGGAAAAATGTACCTATTGCAAACTAAGGACTATAGTTAACTGTAATATTTTAATATTCTTTCATCACAGTAACAGATGTACCACACCAATAAGTCAATAATAGGGAGGGATAAGGGGTAAGGGAGGATTTTTTTTTTTTATTATTTCATTTCTGGAGTAATAAAAATGTTCTAAAACTGATCATGGGGATGAATGCACAACTATGTGATGATAACTGTGAGCCAGTGATTGCACAACCACCTGAAGTGGTTTGTATGGTGCTTGAATGTATCTCAATAAAAATGTATTAAAAAAAAATCACATACAAAACATCATAAACTACTGTGGTGGTTTGAAAGCTGAATGTACCCTGAAAAATATGTTCTTAAGTTTAATCCATTTCTCTGGGTATGAACCCATCCTAAGCAGGACCTTTTGATGAAGTTACTTCAATTAAGGTGTGGCCCACCTCAATAAGGATAGATTTTAATCCTATTACTGGAGTCCTTTATAAGCAGAGTGGAATTCAGATAGACAGAGAGAAAGCCACAGAGGGTGCAGCCAGAAGCTAAACATCAACAGAATCCAGAAGAGAAGGAAGAGACCCAGAAAGGCTGCCACGTGTCTTGCCATGTCACTAAGAACCAAAGAGCATCAGCAACCAAGAACCAAAGACCGCCAATAGCCAGCCCCAGAATGCCAGTATTTGGAAAGAAAGCATCACCTTGATGATTCCTTGATTTGGACTTTTTCCCAGTCTCAAACTGTGGGTGAATAAATTCCCATTGTTTAAGACAAACCATTGCATGGTATTTGCTTAAGCAGTCCAGAAAATTAAAATACCTACTAGAAGTGGAATGCTAAGTTCAGAAAAATCAATAAAGAATAAAATGATTTAGAAATGTTTTCAAGAAATAAATAAAAACTATTTTCTAAAATTGCAAGATACTTTGAAAAATGTTACTGTGAAGAATAATAGGGACAATCTTATATTAACAGCAATTTAGGCAACATTGTTTTCATACCTATTTTTCCTTGAAGATTAGAACTTTGATTTATCATTGGAACAGTCTTTGGCCAAAAGTAGAACAAGGAAAGATGAGCTAAGTCTGACAAAGGATGACCAATGGTTGAAAGCTCCCAATCCAGTACCGCTATAACTCGAGACTATAAATAAAAAGAAAAGAAAAAAAGATTTTAACATATCAAAATTCATACGACCTAAAATAAGTACCAAATGAAATAAAACACATTTGAAAACATGTTTTCTAACAAAAGTCAATCTGAAGCTGTGTTTTGCAGTCTTTACCCACAGTGGCACTTCTTATTTATCACATAACCAATTATCCCTGATTGTGTAGGACTAACTCCTCTGGTTCCATTACTTTTCTGTATTTTACCTTACAGAGCCTTAATATCTCTTCTAATGAATAATAGCATTACTGTGGTAACTGGGAGTAAATGTGGTAAAGAAGAAATTCTAACAATAGTACAAGAATCCATGCTACATAGTATGTATGATTAAGAGTTTTCTCTGGTGAGGAATCTAACTACATAACAAATATTACACTATTATGGCAATAGTGATTTTTAAGAAAGTTATTCCATGCTATAGATGCAAAAACATAATTATTTAAAATATTTGTTTTATAAACACAAACTGCACCATTATACAGCAACATGATAAAAGAAGCACTCTGTAATTTGGAACCAATAAAACTGAAAGATTTCCTCTACTTTGTAACACATAAGGGGATATGCATATCTTTATGTTAAAAATGCAAGATATTCAACTATATATACAAGGGAATGGAACGATGTACAGATAATATATATATAATATAATCTCATTTTTGTTTAAAGAAAAAGTTATAAATGAAAAGTTAAAATTGAAAGGACCTACACCAAGCTGCTAACAATGGTTGCAATTTCTTGAAGGGAATGACAGAAGACAGTGCATAGGAAAAGGAACCTCCATGGGAGGGTTTTGTACAGAGGGATGACATGATAGGACTTGTGTTTTCCAGCTATTATATTTTGAATAGATTTGGGGGGTGGGCGGGCAGTAAAGAGAATGTAGCAATAATATGAACAAGATTATCTAAACCAGATAAAAAGCAGGGCTCATATGGCAATGCAAATTATTAGGTTTCATGCCTCTATATCTTTTTGTCTGCTTGTTTTGTTCTTCTGGTAAACTTCTACATTGTAACTTTTTGGAAAAACACAGGCTTTGGACTTAGACCTATATTCAAATCCTGCCTTCACCATTTACTGGCTTTATAACCCCAGACAGGGTAATCATGCTGATCCTTAATTTTCTCAACAGTAACTGTAAGGATTAAATGAGGTACTGTGTTTATGTTAACCAGTTCCTAGCAGAGTACCTGGTACATCATATATATTTTAATTTTTATCCAATAAATAAATATAAGCTTGGCATATAGTAGGCAATAAAAAATTATTATTATTACTATGGGAAAAAGTATTCACTCTCTCCTCCATGCCTTGACTTTGAAAGATCTTTATTGTGGTTATATTATAATCTAATTATTTGTTCAAGTGGCTATCTCCAACTGGACTATGAACTCCTCAGTGGCAGAAATCCCTTTTTATAAAGTTTTCTTTTAAATTAGAGAAGTTGTAGGCTTATAGAAAAATCATGTAAAAATACTGCATTCCCATATATCCCATTGTTGACACTTTGCAGTAGTATGGTACATTTGTTACAACTGATAAAGAATATTAAAATTTTACTGTTAACTGTAGTCCATAGTTTCATTAGGTGTATTTTCCCCATGTACCACCCAATTAACACCTTACATTAGTGTGGTACATTCATTATAATTCATGAAAGAACATTTTTATACTTATACTATTATCTATAGTCTATCATTTCTTATAGGGCTCACTGCATTATACAGTCCTATGTTTTATCTTTTAATTTTTATACTAGTAACATATATATATGACCCAAAATTTCCCCTTTTAACCACATTCACAAATATAATTCAGTACTGCTTTTACACTCACAATAATGTGCTACCATCACCACCGTCTATTTCTAAAACTTAACAATAGACCCAGATAGAAATTCTGTATAAATTAAGCATTTAACTTCCCATTCTTTACCTCCAATCTAGCCCCTGGTAACCTATATTCTAGATTCCAATTCCATGAGTTTCCTTATTCTAATTATTTTATATAAGTAAAATCAAACAATATTTTGTGTGTGTGTGTCTGGCTTATTTCACTCAACATGTTTTCAAGGTTCAGCCACGATGGCCCATGAAACAGAACTTCGTTTATTTTTAATGGTAATCATATTGCACTGAATGGCATATACCACATTTTGATTATCCATTCATTGGTTGATGGACACTTGGGTTGCTTCCATCTTTTGGCAATTGTGAATAATTCTGCTATGAACATAGGTGTGTAAATAACTGTTAGAGTCCCTGCTTTCAATTCTTTTGGGTATATAGTGAGTAGAGGGATTGCTGGGTCATATGGTAATTCTATACTTAGCTTTCTGAAGGATTTCCAAATTGTCTTCAAGAGTGGCTGCACCATTTTACATTCCCACCAGCAATGCATGAGAATATTTCTCCATTTCATTCCAACACTTAAAATTTTCACATCCATTCTAGTGGGTGTGAAATGATATCTC
This sequence comes from Myrmecophaga tridactyla, assembly GCA_004026745.1. Lineage (NCBI taxonomy): Eukaryota > Metazoa > Chordata > Mammalia > Pilosa > Myrmecophagidae > Myrmecophaga > Myrmecophaga tridactyla. The sequence goes on from PVIY010035615.1 coordinate 6,371, forward strand.
CTTATGGTTTTGTTTTGCATTTCCCTAATAGCTAATGATGTTAATATCTTTTCATGTGCCTTTTAAACCATTTCTATATCCTCTTTGGAGAAATGTTTATTGAACTCTTTTGCCCATTTTCAAATTGGGTTGTTTGTCTTGTTCTTTGAATTGTAAGTTTTCTTTATATACTCTTGATAGAAAGCCTTTGCCATATCAGATACATGGTTTACAAATATTTTCTCCTATTGACTAGCTTGTCTTTTCACTTCGTGACAAAGTCCTATCATGCACAAAAGTTTTTAATTTTGATGAGGTCCCATTTATCTATTTTTTTTTTCTTTTGTTGCTAGCACTTTGGATGTAAAGTCCAAGAAATCATGCTTAACACAAGATCCTGAAGATGCTTCCCTACATTTTCTTCCAGGAGTTTATAAGCCCAGTGTTTATATTTAGGTCTTTAATCCATTTTGAGTTAATGAGGTGTGAGATAGGGGTCCTTTTTCATTCTTTCACGTGTGGGTATCCAGTTCTCTTAGCACCATTTGTTGAAGAGACTATTCTTTCCCAATTAAGTGGACTTGAGAGTCTTGTCAAAAATCAATTGACCATAGATTTGAAGGTTTATTTCTGTACTCTCAATTTGAAGGAATCCCTTATTTATTTTTGTGTCCTCCAAAGCCTAACATTTTGGAAGAAGGTGAAGGGAATCAACTAAAGACAGTTTCACTTTGAAAAATGACATCTCTTGTTCTGGGACCAAAATGAAACAGAGTAGAGTTTCTTTGGAGTGGAGAAGATGGAAGATAAAAAGAACAACTGTCAAATGACCTTGATATTCTGAGGGTACTTCTTTGTCCTTGAATTATTCATATCTCATCTCATCCAAAAAAGAAGGGAGGAGGCTTACCAAAATATGTATAATAATAGAATATCTGTGGAAGGATATGCAGGAAGCTAGTGATGTGACTGCCTTACAGAAGGGGTGGGTGGAAGTAGAAAAGTGTGGGAAAAAAATTGAGCCCTCATCATTGGAAAATAAATAGAAAGTGAGAAAAATGAACTTTTATAAAAAATAAAATGCTTTTAACCAATAAATTACTGTATTAGATAGATTTGTAAGCCATAAAAGAGTAGATACTTTTAACTCTTACACTATTTATCTCTGCTCTCAACACCCAAAGAAAAGAAATCGTGATACTTCTTTATGCTATAAATATTTACTTTTTCAGAAGTGAAGATTGAAACTTAACTTCTCTGGAGTTAAGTTTTAAGAATTCTGAAACATTTTTTAGGTAATTACACAAAGCTATAAAACTGTGGCCAGTAAGAAAATGGATGGTTCATCAAATTATTTCATTAGTATAAATTAATTAGATTCCTATCGGTGTTTGTGTTTAGAGCTATAAAAAGCTGAGCATCACTCCTGTTGGTTGAGATGAACAATCTTACTAGTTCATTTTGCTGCTGCTGAAGAACATATTAATAAAGTGATTTATGACATTTTTCTGAAACCACAATACAACTGAAAAGCATTTTTTATAATCTTCTACAGAGGTTTATTATTCTATATATGCATTTTGAATCTTATTAATATCTATGTATTCTTTTAAAAAAAAGAAACACATGCAATCAATAGGACAAACAATAGATGAAGAAAGCAGAGGAGAAGAAAACAGTAGATTTTTTAGTATAAAAAAATGAAGCTAGGAGTAAGATTATTATATAAAATTGAATGTCAGCCATATGTAGTTAGCGTGGGCAGTGAAATTTGCTCTGAGTTTTCTAGTGGATAAAATAGAGTGAGAAGCATGATCAGTTATACTGGTTATAGCATATGTAGATTAAAAACAAACCAGTTGCTGAAGAGGGGCAAGTTTTTTGACAATGAGGCTCAAGGAAAAATGTTACCATCTATTTCATTTGTTTGAAGGGGATAATGTGCAGAGGGCTAAGATACCTTCAACAGCATCAAGAGATTGTCAAGGGGCATGAAATCCCTAGAAAGTAGTCTGTGTTGGAAACGACAGAAAAGCACAAAAATGAGTTACGTAGAAGGCAAGACCATATGTTGAAGGTGGTTGTCTAGGTGGGATAAGCAACTTGGGAGTTTGAGAAGAATGGAAAAGATCTGAAAATGCCACTAATTTTTAAATGTCACAGAATTTACTAATAGATGACGTTACAGCCTAGATGAAATTACACAACATATATAGATCTTAGACCAGTTAATCTAATTTTATGACTATTCTGAAAGAAAATTAAGATGATCCAAGGTCATGAGTGGAGATAGCATAAGGTCAAGGGGTGAGATGATTCTGTATTAATAAGGAATTTAATGTCCAGGAACTTTAATAATTCTTAGATAACTTGCACACATCCACAATAAAAAATTATTAATTAAATTTATATTTAAAAAGGCAGTTTCTGAAATGACTAATGATGACCCACATGGCCCAGGCAGGGTAAGAAGTCAAAGGAAGTCATGAGGAGTTCATGGGTTCTGAAATAAGAACCATCAAGCTTGCAGCATTTCAGAGGAGATTTAAGAAATAAGAGAAGTGGAAGGTAAAGAGGATGGGTCAAAGTCAAGAAGTTTCAATTTCTAGATTGCTGAAGTTGACCAGTTGCAGGGGATGAGAATCAATACTCAGCTTTGAAAGCCTTCAAGCCTGATTAAAACCTGACTTTACTACAAAAGAGCATTAAAAATAATCCATAAAGCAAAATGGTTGAAGAAAAACCCAATCTCTATATCTTTTCTAGCTATAAAAGTAAATTTTATAAGTGTGCTTATCTCCCACTGTGCTTATATTTTAAAGACAATGGGGAAATTAAAAGGAAAATACAATTACAAATTTAGGTTTTGTTTTGCTTATTAAATCATTTTTCTTCATAAATTAAAATATAAAAGCCTACAAGGCAGATGACTTCAGAAGAAGAAGTATACATACATCTGGTATTTTAAATACATTTGATTACTAATTAATGAATGTAGATGAACTATCTATGGATTTATCTGTTTCCAACAGATTTACTTTTTTAGTTAAAACGGCAATATGCAGACACTAGATTAAATCCTAAAATCAACAGTGTTTTCCAAGTGAAAAATTGAATTTCTTTTAGACATTGTAGTGAGCATGTTGTGTGTTCTAGTTTCCTAGCTGCTGGAATGCAATATACCAGAAACAGAATGGCTTTTAAAAAGGGGAATTTAATAAGTTGCAAGTTTATAAGTTCTAAGGCTGAGATAATGTCCCAATTAAAACAAGTCTGCAGAAATGTCCAATCAAAGGTATCCAGGGAAAGATACCTTGGTTCGAGAAGGCTGATGAAGTTCGGGTTTCTCTCTCAAATGAGAAAGCACATGGTGAACACAGTCATTGTTTCTCTCTTGGCTGGAAGGGCACATGGTGAGCAAGGCATCATCTGCTAGCTTTCCCTCCTTGCTTCCTGTTTCATGAATCTCCCTGGGAGGCATTTTCCTTCTTTATCTCCAAAGGTCAGCTTGTGGGCTCTCATGGTTGTCATTCTTCTCTGGCTCTCTCTGAATCACACTCATTCTCCTCCAAAATGTTTCCCTTTTATAGGACTCCAGAAACTTATGAAGATCCACCCAAATGGGTGGAGACATGTCATCATCTAATCCAGCTTAACAGTCACTCTTGATTAAATCACATCTCCAGGGAGATGATCTGATTACAGTTCCAAACATATAGTATCGAACAGGAATTATTCTGCCTTTATGAAATAGGATTTAGATTAAAACATGGCTTTCCTAGGGGACATACATCCTTTCAAACCAGCACATTGTGCTACTGAAATGCTTGACAAACACATTTCAAATAGTTTAGCTACAAATAACTGGAAAACCACTGGGGAATTGCAAAACTCAGCAATATGCTTTTGTTTTGCCATTCCCTTCAGTAATCATTTATTGGCTTACACCACACGTTCCTGGATGGTTATCATTTTAAATCATCTTTGTTTTCTTTCTTAATTGTTGTTCTGTTTTCTGAAAATACAAATAAAACATATTTTCTAAAAAAAACAACAAAAAATGACCACTCTGAACATTACAGAATGGTGCAACTTATAAGTCTCTCATAATTTTGTTCCCTACAACCACTGTTTGTTTTAGTATATTATCATGAAAGATTTCTTTTCACCTTAATATTTTTCAAAAGTATGGAATTTGATAAGAAATCTGAGAAAAGTAACATAGAAAAACAGAGAAGAAAAGAAGACAGTTGAAAACAGCTGAGTACTAGCTATGTACTTGGTGCCAGCTAGCTGCTCCTTATCAAGTACTTCATTTTAAGTTCCCAGCAATCCTGCATTTTTTTTCAATTTAAAAGGCACACAATGTCAATTTCCTTGTTTTGATAATGTACTATAGCTATGTAAGATGCTACAGTTGGGGAAATATGGGTGGTGGTTACATGAGAACTTTCTATATTATTTTTATAACCTCTTGCGAGTCCATAATTATTTCAAGATTAAAAGTTAACAACTAAGGCACAGGGAGGGATTAAATAATTTGCTTTAAGGTCACACTGTTAGGAAATAAAAATTAAGTATATAATATTTGAGATGGAGATAGTTACTTAGTGACAAATTAGCTAAAATCAATTCCTTTAACATAGATTCATTCAGAATCATGCAAGCACCTACTGTATTCCTGGTATACTTTCTAGACACTGAGCATAAAAAGGATGGATAAGATTCAGTAACTGTTTTACAGGAGCTCCTAGTCTAGTAGGTCATCATTTATTGAGCATCTATTATATAGATTTTAGAGGCAAAGGTAAGGAAAAAATGAGTTAGAGATATAATCCTTAACCTCAAAACAAAATAAAAGAGCTTTCAATCATATCCCTAGGAATGTATATGCTAAGCGTAGACAACTATTCAGTGTGCTATAATCCAGGGGCTGACCTTCTAATTGATAGAGTACCTTCACAATAAGAAAGTCTAATTTCCTTTTTACTTGAGACATTTAAAAAAAGAGATGAGAAATATAATTAACTAAAATTCCAAATTACGGTATACATAGTTCCTAATTAATGAAAATTCATGGAATATATCTTTCTCTTTCCTTGCTCCTGTAATTCACCTTGTATGATATACTTTAGCACTTAGGTATATATTGCTTTCTGCTGTTAGCTGGATATCTTTTCTCTCCATTTATGTTTTGAGCTAATTAAAAGCTGCTTTTCACTTCCTAACCCCATGATTCTGAACATGTAGTTGGTAATGAATAAAATGCTAATTGACTTCAACTCTAGCAACCATATTTTATTGCCATGGAGAATTAGCCATAATATTTACCAAGAAGGTACAAATCAATTAAATTTCATTTAATTAGTAATTACTAGGAGATTATTGTAGTTTTCTACATATAAAAATATATGAATATCTCCACAAAAACTGTTAAAAGAAACTGAAAAAGATCAGACTTCAATTAGACATAGGAATGAAGCTGATCTGGTAAGGACTAAGGTAAATCAGAATACAGGGTAAAGGCTGATGTTGTCTGTATTTGAAAACAAACTTCAGTGTGAGATGAAAGAAATGTTTATTTTGTCCAAAATTTATATTTTCTGCAGCAACTATCTATTTTAACCTGTCTGGTCAGTTTATCTAAATAACCTAATTATAAGGAACTAAGAATATGGAATGAGATCTTGTTGTTTTATATAGGTTATTGTAATACCCTGATACATTCCATAGTACTTTGGGCAGAAAATAAAAAAAAGTATTTGCAAAGTCCCTTGAGGGACTGGAGAAAAAAATGTGGAACTATTTAACTGCCCCACCCCTACCCCCGGGGAATTCCTGATATTCTCTCAAGCAATAGGGACTCCCAATTTAATAAGCCAAGCTTTTGAGCTTAAGGCTTGCCCTTATGAAACTTACTTCTGTAATGGCGAAGCTGAGCCTACTTATAATTATGCCCAAGAGCCATCCCCAGATAACCTCTTGTTGCTCAGATGTGGTTCTCTTTCTAAGCCAAACTCTGCAAATAAACTCACTACCCTTCCCACTATGTGGGACATGATTCCCAGGGGTATAAGTCTCCCTGGCTACCTGTGACATGACTCTCAGAAATGAGCCTGGCCCTGGCATCATGAGATTGATAATGTTTTCTCAACCAAAATTGGAAAGAGAAATGAAACAAAGTTTCAGTGGCTAAAAGATTTCAAATAGAGTAGAGGGGTCATTCTGGAGTTTACTCTTAGGCAAGTTTCAGCCAGATAATGCAAATTGCCACAGTATGCCAAGTCCCAACCAACCGTATTCTTGGAAATCCTAAAGAATACCCTGGGCTGTATCTAAGACTCTATAAAAGCTTTACCTATTAAGTTTGTTCAGAAACTTAAAGCCTCCAGATGGCTCCTACGCTGATAAGCCCTGAAATCTCAGTCTCTCCAAGAACATTAACCAGTTGCATTCCTCTACCCCATAAAGTTGGCACCCCTTTTCAGTTTGAAGAAGTTAGAATGGTCATTGCCCAGATATCCCTGAAGATTGAGAGAATGATCAAATGAGAGGGAGGAGTTGTAACTGAGAAGTTAGGATATAACAAATGATTATGGCTACTGATTCATAATACAGATATTTTAGTTTCTAGTATATTAGAATAGCCAGAAGGAAATTCCTGAAATTGTTGAACTGTAGTCCAGTAAAGTGGATCTTTTTTTTTCCACCTAAATTTTAATGTAATTTATTCAAAATGTTTCCAGAAAAGCTTAAGGCTAGTTTAAGGCTATTATACAGCAACATCCATTTCATCAAAACATTAATTTATTTTCTTCCTATCGGCCAATATTTTGATAGACCTCTTTTCCCAACACACTGACCAAAGTGGCCAATGGCTCCTGCAAAGAATGATTTATTATTTTTGCCACCGGCTCCTGCAAAGAATGATTTATTCTTTTTGCCACCATTACACAACTGTTCTCGGCTTTCCCCTGCTTTTATCTGCAGCAGGTTCCCTTGCTTGTTAAATCAATAACAACTTGAGAAACAGAGCAGTTTTAAATAAAATTGTAATAGGAAAAAAATCACCATGTTTAAAATCTGTAAATACAGGAATATGTCTTTTTTTTGGGGGGTGGGGTGGGGTGCATGATCTGGGAATCAAACCCAAGTCTCCCACGTGAAAAACAAGCATTCTACCACTGAAAGGAATGTCTTACAGGGTAAAATTGATCACAATATTTTTTTTTTCAAAAATAAAGTAATATACCTTGTTTTCATATTGATAATCTTGTCACATAGCTTCTCTGAATGTACATGGTACATGTACATACTAAAATGACAACATTGTACTGATTGCTTTCTTTTCTGTAAACTTGTAAGACACAGAGGATTAAAAAACTTTTTGACAATAATTTAGAATCATTAGTACTAGTGCTGGTGTTGGTATAATTTTGCACAGGTCATTCATAATATTTTTACCTATGGGGAGATTTTCTATGTGTTTAGTTAACTTTTTTAAAGGTCTGCCAGCCACCCTGCACTGTAAATCAAGGCTGGACAGTTTTCCAGTTTGACTAATTGATCCTAATTAATCACAGGGTTAATTAAATTGGCCTTGGAGAATGTAATTAGGATTCTGATTACACCATGGAGCCAGACATGGCAAACTAATAACCCAAAAGCAGAACAGGAAAATCCAAAACCCTGGCCTTTCCCATAAGGACACTGTACCTTGCTTTTCTCTTTTAATGTTTCCCACATAGGATCATGATGAAGTACTTCTCATCCCAAATTCTTCCTCTCTGTAAACAGAGTCACTGACAGATATAGTTTCTTTTCCTCATCTCTTCATTCACGCTATAAAATATGAGCAGGCATAGGCAGATGAAACAAAATGGAGATAGGTTCTCAGCAGGTTTTACGCAGGTCCTTTGAGTGCTATTCTGATGTTTTAGGCTTGCTAAGCCAGCCACCAACTCCACTGTGACATCCTGGTGCAATGTACATTTCAGTTAAAGATTCAGAGCTGGCAGCTGCTTTTGTGTTGGTCCTTTCAAGGTCAGACTCTATTTTATGTCCTAATAGATTATTGCATTAAACCTGCATTAGGTGAAGTTGCAAGGTCATTACAGTGCTTCTTCCTTTGCAAAATTAAGTCTCCAGAATCCCCAGGGATGTTTTCCAGTCATGCTTTCTGGTTGAATGCCATTGAGCTAAACTCACTCCTGCTTCTCCTTCAAATGTCATCACAATAAAACAATAAACATTCCTCATACATTGTTGCAAAGTCCTCCAAATTCCATGCCTTCAGTTACCATGTTAAGAACTAGAAAGCACTAGAAAAGCACAGAAGGACTTTTAAAACAACCTATACACAAACGTAGTGTAGAGATTCTTTTCCTTTTTGTTTTTTTTACAAGTCCAGTAGGACAATTGAGAGTAACTTATTCAAGTACCTCTCCATCTATCTAGACCCTTGTGAAATTCTATACAGGGTAACAGTTGCTACAGATTCCAGCTTCACAGGCAGATTAGCAGTTACAGGACTAGGGACAAAGGTACAGATACAAGAGACTGGGTCAACAGTCACAAAGTTATTAAAAAGTGCTTCTCCAAACCATTCCATGTGTGGAATGCAAATACTGTACAGGTAATACACAGGGTGACTTCCAGGTAGTACACAACCTTCTGTCAGACATCATTTTCTACATGTCTATTCTTCTCACAGGAAGAGTCTTCTGTTCCAGGTGTTCACAGTCGAGGCTGACCACACTTGTGTCCACGCTACAGTATGACTCACTGATTGATCCATCTGCTTAAGTTTGTTTCATCCTCTGCCTCTCTGCTCCCCCAGGTGGCAGGGTTTAGGAACGATCCTCGGAGTCAAACACCCTAGCCTGCCCAGCAGCATACAGAACTGTTTCTTTGGCTTGACAAATACATTTGAGCCATTGCTGTTTGTTGAAGGTGTCATTGGCTTGTAGTGAGTGAGTGGGTCTGACTTTGGGATCCATTTTTGAAACTTATTCTGAATAAGTTTTTAATTCTTTCATTGTTGCTGAATACCCCACGCAAGGAGCCACCCAGTCTCACTTCTCTATCCCGCAGGTTTTCCAGGAGGACATCCTTCATGGGGATGAGCTGCCGGTACAACTGGTAGCAGAACTGCTCATTGTGGGTGACAGCTCTAGTTATCAGAAGCACTTCCTGGAACAGGAAAACATGCAGTTCTGCAGTTTTCTATGTTGTTCTGCAGTTCACTATGACAACACTGTACTCATGAGCTGTCGATCAGGGAGTCTTTCTGGACTTCTTCCAAGTAAAGGAGCTGCTCTTTATAATAACAGCATTCAGATTCTCCAGTCTTCGTGTTGACTTCTGCCACGATTTCTTGAATGGTTTTTATAGCTTCTTTTAGGTGCTGATTTGGACTATCATTTCATGTATGCCTCAAAATTTCTCAAAGAATTAGAGGGTATTTCATCAGACAGCTTCTTGGAATATCAAGGAAATTTCAGAGCTCTAGTTTGAGGCTAAAGAAGGATTCTAAACATCGCTGTAGGAAATCTTGGTGATCTTGTTTCTTGGGGTCCAGTAGGGCTTTGGCAGCAACTTGATTGCTGCAGTAGCTGTCATAGGAGCTGAGGCAAGACAGCCAGCCCACGAGAATGGGAACAACATATTCAGTTGACCCATCAGGCTTCCAAACATCTCAAAGCTGACTAAGGTGGTCTTTACGTAGAGGGATTACAGAGTTCAGCATTCCAAAAATTTGATTCAACTCTTGTTCTGTCATTATGGAGAGTTTCAGCATAGGGTCGTGATAGGCCTTTTTTGCAAATTTCAAGTCCTCTATCAAGTCGTCTTCTCCTTGTGAAAGCAGAAAGATTGCCTCCAGCCATTTGATTTCCTTGGACGTAAACATCTGATTGATGCATACATGAAAAGTCTCTCTACAGTTTGCTGTCCCTGGCTTCATACTTGAGGGGGCAGCATTTCTGGACCAGGGTCGGAGGGCGAGGATGACAGGACAGCTCTTGTTGCTGAAGCTTATAGAGCCCTTCACTCAAGAAAGGTCAACAAAGTTCAGGGTTTCTCTCTCAACTGGAAAGGCACATGGCAAACATGGCGATGTCTTCTAGCTTTCTGTCCAGGCTTCTTGTTTCCAGAAGCTGCCCCAAGGGTGTTTTCCTTCTTCATCTCCAAAGGTCTCTGGTTGCCTGGGCTCTCTTGCGGCTCTCTGGTGGCTCTCCAAGAAACCTGATCTTTGATAATGATTGTATAACTATATAGCTTTTATGTTTTTGAATGTGTGATTGTAAAAACCTTGTGACTGACACAAGGTTTATCCAGGAAATGGATAGATGAGTAATAAAATAAAGAAAAAAGAAATTAAAAAATAGTAGAATAACAAAAAAGTGCTATCATCAATTGTAACAAATTTTCTACACCAAGTGTTGATGGTGGGGAAGTGTATGGGAATCATGTATTTTATGCATGATTGTTCTGTAAATCCACAAAAAGGATTTAAAAAAAAAAAAGATGCTACAAGAAGGAAGGAAGCTATGAAACGTGCAACATTGTAAATGAACTTGTGGGACATTTGGTGAGGCAAAATAAGCCAGAAACAAAAGAGCAATTATTGTATAGTCTCATTTAGGAAAAGCTTTTAAGAAAACGGGCCTAGATTGTAAGTTCTTATAACAGACACATTTAGTCCAGAATGGTAATTATTATTTCTGGATTTTGAGAGAGTGTTTCATATATGCATATCCTGGTATTTAGAGATAAGAATGAAGCTGATCAAGTTGGGATTAAGGTAATTAAGAATTGGGGTAAGGAAGACATTGTCTATATTTCAGAACCTACTACTCTTTGAGACCAAGGGAAGAAAGGTTTATTTTGTCCAGAACCTAAATTTTCTGTAGCACATAATATAACTCAAACTGTTTGGATAGATGATTTAAACAATCCAAACGCAGGGAGCCCAGAATAAGAATGAGAGCCTTTAATCCTAAAGCTTAATGTAATGCCTGGATACATCCCAGAGAATATTAAGCAGATAATCAAAAAGTACTGCAAAATCCCTTGGGATGGGAGGAAAAATAGGGAACTATCAAACTTTACCAACAGGGAAACCCCTGATACTGTGTCAAACATTCAGGACACCCAAATCAATATGCCAAGCCCTTGATTTTGAGGCTTGCTCTTGTGAAGTTTATGTACATAGCAGAGAAGCTTAGCCTACCTATAGGTATGCCTAAGAGTTACTCCAATGTATCTCTTTTGTTGCTCAGATGTGGCCTCACTCTAAGCCCAACTCTGCAATCATTGCCCTCCCTGCTACATGGGACATGACATCCAGGGGTGAAAGTCTCCCTGGAGGCGTGGGAGATGACTCCCATGGATGAGCCTGGCCCTGGTACCATGGGATCAACAATGCCATCCTGAACAAAAGGGGGGAAAAGAAGTCTAACAAATAAGATATCAGTGAGTTAGAGTTCAAATAGATTTGAGCAGCTACTCTGGAGGTCACTCTTATGCAAACTTCAGTTAGACATTGTTACTTACCATAACTTGCCAAACCCCAACCAAAACCATTCCAGCCAATCCTAAAGAACACCTAGGGTGATATATAAGATTCCACAAAAATTCCATGCACTAGGGTAACTTTTCAGAGACCTACAACCTCCAGATGGGTCCCTGGTTCAGATAAGCCCTGAAATGCAGAGGGGCCAGCCTCACCAGAGCATCAACTAGTTCTATCCTTCTATCCCATATTAACAACAGCTCCTTCCAACATGAAAACATTAGAATGGGTATAGGCCAAATACCCCGGAAGAGTAGGAGAAAGATCAAAGGTGATTATGGAGTTATACAGAGAAGGTAGGATTTAACAAATTAGTATGACTGCTGAATCATTATATTGATACTTCTTTTAGTCTCTAGTATCTTAGCGCAGCTAGAAGTAAAAACCTAAAAATGTAGAACTGTAACCCACAACAAACTCTGAAATCTGTTCCACAACTAATTGTTGCGATGTGCTTTGAAATTTATTGCTTTTTTGTATCTATGTTATTTTTCACAAAAAAGAAAAAAAAGTTGATTGTGATGATAAAAGAAAAAAATTCCTTCTAGTCTCCAGTGTTCTGGAACAGCTAAAAGGAAAAATCTGAGATGATGGTATGGTAGCCCATGACAAACTCTGGGATCTGTTCTGTAACTATTTGTTGAAGAGTGCTTTGAAAATTATTGCTTTTTACTTTCTTTGCTTTGTATATATGTTATATTATACAATAAAACAGTTTAAAAGAAATAAAAAAATAGTAGAATAACAAAAAAAGTGCTATCATCAATTGTAACAAATTTTCTACAGCAATACAAGTGCTTCTGGTAGGGAAATGCATGGGAATCATGTATTTTATGCATGATTGTTCTGTAAACCCACAACTTCTCTAATGAAATATTTTTAGAAAATGATATATAAAGAATGGTTTTTAAATATGAGATTAAACATGAAAGGGGAAAAACTAGTTGGTTCTCACTATTGTACCACTACTTGCAGAATATTATGACTAATCCTAAAATTTAAACATTCTAGTTGCTAAAACATAATCTAGTTAGAGACCAAGACCTGGATTTGTCTTTCATTGCTTAAGTATAGAACAGTGAAATACTATAGTTACAGAACACATAGAAGATTCCAATTTATTCAAAAATATATCAGATGACAGAGATCAAACATAGGCCAGATCCTGCTGTTTTAAGGAATAAGCTTTTAAAAATTTTCCAGGTTATAGGTTAGCATTCTTTAATTTCCCAATCTATGAATTCAGTATTCTTAGAAATCAGTATTCTTCAGTACAATTGACAAAAGGTTACATGCACAAACATATATAATTACACATATACAAAATTATATATATATAATACTTCTCTATGAAAAAGATTCTGTCCTGCTGGTCAATGTGCTCATATCTTTATCTTACATTATTTTTGGACTTTCAACTGATGTAATTCTTTCTGAATTATGACAATAATGCAATTTATAATGGTATTTTCCCTGTTTCTTCCTATGCATGTGAAACCTAAGTTTAGTGCCACAAATTTAGAGTAGCTCTTCCTCCCCAAAAACATCTTGGCATTTGGGGAAAACAAATGAACCCAGAAAATCTTCCCCTAGAAGCAGGATTCAATTAACTTAAATTTTTTCTCAGTAATGTAAAAATACTAATGTCCATGGAGCTTGTCGAAAAGCATACAGTTAATGAGAAAAGAACCAAAGCAGTTTCTTCATTCCAATCATATTCTTCTAATACCCAATCTTATTGACTGTGTTCAGAGGAGGACTATAGCTTTAATTTACATGTACTCTTTATAAAGAGTACACTGTGTACCTTTACAAAGAACGAGGTTACATTAATCTCACGCAATGCTTTTGAGGTTTTGTTGGAATTCTTTCCTCTCTGAACTTAAAATAAAAAAAAATTTTCCCATGCAATAGGGGGAAAAAAAAAAGAAATGAAAATGAATCAGAAGAGTGAGAACATAGAAAAGCTTGATATTTTAAAACTTTGAAGAAAACAGCAACATAAATGTGAAATTTCTTTCTAAGCAATAAAACAGATACTGCTCAAGATTAGACCCAGCCTTAAAATTAGGCAGCTAACTATGCCAGAAAATCTGCAGGACTCATTTATAAAGGTTTTCAGTGATGAAGGCAGTCCCAAGCTACAGGGGAAGAATGGGGATGGGGTGGCCTCCTTCAATGCTTGGGAGGACTGTCCACTCGGTATTTGTGTCCCAATTCAGATGGACTCAGTTTGTTGTAAAGACAGCTTACAATACCTCATTAGGGTGGAAAACTATGTTATCTAGTTTGAAATCTCCATGAATCAAACATTCTTCGTTGTCATTATCTGGTAAGTGTTTCATTAGCCAGTCAGATAGCTGGTCCATGGCAGGGATGTCTTGATGAGCTGCAGCATGATATTGCTTTGTCCAAGTTGATACCTAAAGATATATAAACAAGAAAAAAGATGGAGCCAAATATGAAGTGTAAAAGTCAGCAATTCTAAAACAAAATAAATGACAATTACATAAAATTTGGTTTTATACCTAAATGCTCAAGATGAATGCCTGTGATACTTATGACAAACATATCAGCCTAAAACACTTTACCATTTAAGTCTCCCTTCCATTTTACTTGTCCATCTTATTAGGAGGAAAAAAATACTGGCTTGGGCATCAGGAGACATGGGTTCTAATATTTATTCTGCAACTATTTTGTCGAAGAAGGAAAAAGAGTGGAAAAACAAACACACACATATACAAATAAAAAGGCATAGCAAGTTTCTGGAAGGGGTATACAAGAACGAGATAATCCCTGTAAAACAAATACGGTGGCTGGAAGAAGAAGGGGGACTTTTACTTTTCATTTTAATACTCTTTCTTTCTACTCATAGAGTATTATTAATGTATTACAAGTATTGAGACGTCCAAAGATGTTCCACTTAAGTGTCCTTTAATTATAAAACTAGCTTTTGATTGCATTCTGATTGCAACAGAAGCTTTTGCCAAACAAAGTTTTAACTGAAAAACATTTTAAATGCTATTTTATGCTAAAAACAAGCCAATCTGAAGGAAGATATTAAAATTCATAGCCAGTGTTTCAGAAAACTCTATAATATAGTAGGTTTATGTTTTGACTAATGATGTATATTATTTCCAAAAAGTTGAGAAAAGGAACTTTTTTCATGGATGCATTACCTGTCTTTTGCAGTACCCCATTCCTTTACCATATCCTTCCAGCTGCAGTGACTGTATATTCATGGAATGTAATTGAGCCAAGGTTTCTATTAAGGCCACATATATGGCTGAGCGTTCTGCTGGGCTAGTTCCAGGAATTGTGAAATCACGAAAGATTCGACCCTAGGGAAACAGATCAGTAAATAACATTTTTCCAAAATAATAAAGCTTCTTATAGAAATTCACTTCTGTGTCATCATGCCCTACTTCTTACAAGGCGTGAAAAAGATCAGCATACCAGTTCTTTAACAAAAACCAATTCTTAGTAGAATATGCTAGAAAAACATTGATTTGAAAACATGTTAATATAAGAGAACATACACCAAAGGGAAAATACAATGATATGGCAAGAAGAACTTAAAGGCCAAAAACTAGTCTAAAGTTAATTTTAAAAATGTAAAAATGATTTGAATGTATTGTTCTTAATGGCACGATTTTCTATTTGGAGATGTTCCACCCTGCCATCAGGACAATTTGGTCACTGCCATTACAAACAGCTGTTTACTGACACCTAGAGGAAAATTCAAGAATAAATCAATATGCCCTAATTCTAGTTCTTAGTCTATTCCAACCATTCCACAATGTGTGTGCTGAATTTAATAAGAAAGTTTAAGCCCTTGCAAAGAAATTTAAAAAGAACCTAAAATGCTGAATAAGTAATTCTATTATTTAGCAACATTTAACTTCATAATTACAAATAAAAACAACAATAACATAAGATTAAGCATTAAATTACCTGCACATGTTTCATCACATAAAATTCTGTTCCAATAACAGAAGAATCACTGCAGTATAATAAAGGCTTGGGAACAGGGAATCCAACTGAAAATAAGGCTTTCTGAACTTGAAATTCTCTATCAATCTAAATAGGATGATAGAAGATTAAAAGAATCAGAAACATAGAAATGCAATAACTACTTGTGAGTTCACATTAAAGCTAATAATAAACTTTAAAACGATAACAATAAATAATCCAGAGGATAACGATAATAATTTCTAAAAAGTAGTCTTAGTGATGAATATGCAACTATGTGATGATATTGTGAATTGCTGAGTGTATGTGTTGGGAATGTTTGTGTTTCTTGTAATTTTTTTTAATTAATAAAAAAAAAATAGTCTTAGTTCAATCATGAAGATTACAAACTAGGCCAGTACTATACAATGATTTTGCCAAGTTCCTCAATGTGCATTAATCCTGGCTCTAGTACTGTGAAGGCAGTATCCCTGACCACAATATTTCACAGATGTTATAACAAAATATTCTTTTGTTCCTAGCAGTTTCCTCCTTACTGACTCTCTCTCTCTCTCCCTCATACTTCCCAAGGGACTCAGGCAAGTATTTATTCTACTTTTCAGTCACAGTCAGCTACAGCTAAGAAAGAAAGTACCAAGGTTGTAAGAGCTTCCTCAGCACCCAGAGTACATTCAGTAGCTCTCAGTCCGTAAGCTGGCTCCTTTCTAGAAACTGTGTCTCCAAACCACAGAGGATAAGTGATCTGTCCTCAGCTTCTTTGCTCATAGGAGGCCTAAAATTTATGCTATTGCAAATATGTTAATAGACATTAATTATGTTTCAAAACTCATTTTTAAAATTCTAAACATCTCCCAATCTATGTTATTTCACATCAAGTAGTAATTGTTGAACTTGGAGAGACGATGTACAAACAGGAAAGGGACACACAGAACTGTTTAGCAGTGACAAGGTAAAAAGATTTGTTTTATAAGGACTCTGTTGCAATTTAAGTGTTGTCAGCTTTGTAAACTTCACAAATTTCAAAACCGTCAATCTAGTTTGTGCATCAGTTTAGAATTAGCCTGATTAGTATATGTGCCTAGGAAACCAGTTATTTCTGAAAACGCGGACAAAGCCAAGACCCTTGCCTGTAAGACTAAGGACCAGATGCAGACATTATCTCAATGACCTCAACATCATGCATGGGACTTAGTCTGAAGTTGGATGTTCTCTAGATTATATTTTTCTCTCCTCTGCCACAATCCCCATTTCACAAATGAGAAAACTGAGTTCAGAATGATTACATGATTAGTTAAGGATCCATAACTAAAAATTCTGGAACCAAAATTTGAGCTAAATCTGTTGACTCAAAATGTAAACTCTTTTCACTAACTTATCCTCGAATAAAATATCTTAACATATATTAATAGAGTTGCTATAGTCAAAAGACTTAGGAGGCTAGATTTGAAGGAATTTCCATTTCCAGACCTAATTTCTGGAATAGATAGTGATCCTAGGGCAGAAACAATAGTTTATTCTAATGATATATAATTTAAGTAGATGTTAGGAATACTAGGCTTTTGGAAGAATTAGATAAATAGAAGAAAAAGACATAAGGTTTAAAGAGATACAAGGTTTTTCAAACTAGGCAAGTGAAAACTGAAGCAGAGCAATTAGCCATGAATTTAGATCAAGTAACTAGATATATGGGTTTCTGACCATTTCTAACAGGTATTCTAAAAAAGTACATATCTATGTCCAACATTGTCCAACCCTGTCACTCAAAAAGAAAAGCATATAGATCTAAAAAATTCACAAATTCAAATGCCTACGGGGGCAACCAGGGAATGTAAATAACTGGGTAAGAGTGGTGGGTAGAAAGCTTAACCCTGGTGTAAAGTGTTCTTGGTGATTGTTGGCATGTGGTAGTGTAGGCCCAGTGCTTCCACCTCGGCTCTGTAAAGGGAAACTGATGAGAAACAGAGATATCTGGACAGTGAGAATGGAAATAGTTTAAATAACGTGGAAGATAAAGCTTTAATTTTGGAGGTACTATGGGAGGCAAGTGAGTGCTGGTGGGAAGAGCAAAGCACCCTCTCCTTCTGGAAGAGATCAAAGGAGGCACTAGCTTCCAAGGCCAGGATGTGGGGAGGCTTCTCGGGGCCTAGGGCTATAGAACTCAAGATAATTATTGCAAAAGGAAATAGCTAGAGACAAATTGGTATTGAAGCAGGAGCCCAAGTAAGATAGAGAGAAAAAAATGACCTCTTCAACCAAAACAGATGTATGGGCTTATCACTGAGGACCTGAGAGCAGAGCTTATAGCAGAACAGTGCTGCAGTCCGGGCTGGAAGGATTTACCTGTATGCAAAGTCATCTTGCCCCAGACTCCAACAATGACTGGTCATGCCTAAGGAGGGAAACCTATACACCTCACATTGACAGCAAGGAATAAAGCAGCCTCTGCTACAATAACTGGAGCTGGGAAGTGGCTAAACCCATATCAGAGGTGAGAACAGCCATAAGTGTCAATAGCCATGGCCAGAAGTGTTTAGAACCACCCTTCTGTTGGGAAGACATAAAAATTAGGAAGGGAAGGCGGACATAAGTGGATTGCAGAATGGGAATTAAAACAAAGCACTCCAGATTTTTGGAGCTATACTTGCACTGAGGGCATTATGCTATGTATTAATGAGTTCTGGTAGGATGTTATCACAGATAGAGCCAAAAAGAGCTATTTATTGGGGCATACAGAGGGATTCTGCTGCAGCCATACCATATTGAGATTTAATAACAGTTACCCAACTTTTTTTTTTATAAACTTTTTTTATTAATTAAAAAACTTAACAAAAGAACATTAAGATATCATTCCATTCTACATATACAATCAGTAATTCTTAATATTATCACATAGTTGCATATTCATCATTTCTTAGAACATCTGCATCGATTTAGAAAAAGAAATAAAAAGACATCAGAAAAAGAAATAAAACGATAATAGAGAAAAAAAGATTATACATACCATACCCCTTACCCCTTGTTTTCATTTATCACTAGCATTTCAAACTAAATTTATTTTAACATTTGTTCCCCCTATTATTTATTTTTATTCCATATGTTCTACTCTTCTGCTGATATAGTAGCTAAAAGGAGCATCAGACACAATCACATTCACAGAGTCTCATTGTGAAAGCTATATCATTGTTCAATCATCATCAAGAAACATGGCTACTGGAACACAGCTCTACATTTTCAGGCAGTTCCCTCCAGCCTCTCTGCTACATCTCGAACAACAAGGTGATACCTACTTAATGCATAAGAATAACCTCCAGGATAACCTCTCGACTCTGTTTGGAATCTCTCAGCCATTGACACTTAGTCTCATTTCACTCTTCCCCCTTTGGTCAAGAAGGTTCTCTCAATCCCTTGATGTTAATTCTCAGCTCATTCTAGGTTTTTTCTCAGTCCCCTGATGCTGAGTCTCAGCTCATTCCAGGATCTCTGTCCCACGTTGCCAGGAAGGTACACATCCCTGGGAGTCATGTCCCACGCAGAGGGGGAGGGTGGTGAGACTGCTCATCATGTTGGCTGGAGAGAGAGGCCACATGTGAGCGACAAAAGAGGCTCTCTTGGGGGTGACTCTTAGGCCTAAATTTTAAGTAGACTTGACCTATCTTTTGTGGGGTTAAGTTTCATATGAACAAACCCCAAGACTGGGGGCTCAGCCTATAGCTTTGGTTGTCCACACTGCTTGTGAGAATATCAAGAATTCAACTTGGGGAAGTTGAATTTCTCCCTGTTCTCACCATTCCCTGAAGGGGGCTTGCAAATATTTTTCCAGTCACTGATTAAATCATTCTGGGATTCATCGGGGCATCACTCTGGACAAACCAGCGAAATCTCATGTGGCTACCTGAGATTCCTAGTACTTATGACGTTTAATCAAACTATCTACATGGGTTATATTAGGAAATGCTCGAGTCAAAATATAAATTTTGTGACAAATAAACATTTTTTGCTTTAGTCTCACACCTAAGGTGATATTTTAAAGTATTAATCATCATCTATTTTCAGCACCTTGCAATGATGACAATCCTTTGTTCTTCCTCATGCAAAAGCATTTTTAAAATTTGTACATTGTGCATTTCACTATTATTATACACTCCAGGCATTCTGGATTATACCATCTCGATCTTTAACATCTATCTTTCTTTCTGATTTCATTTATGTCCCCAGCCCTCCTCCCTCTATCATTCTC
>PVIY010035616.1:0-26134 GCA_004026745.1 Myrmecophaga tridactyla
CTTCAAAGGATAGGAATAGAAGGGAACTTCCTCAACATGATAAAGGGAATATATGAAATAACTCACAGCTAACATCATCCTCAATGGGGAAAAACTGAAAACCTTCCCCTAAGATCAGGAACAAGACAAAGATGTCCACTATCACCACTGCTATTCAACATTGTGTTGGAAGTTCTAGCCAGAGCAATTAGACAAGAAAAAGAAATACAAGGTATAAAAATTGGAAAGATATCCTGAGGGCAGGCCACAGTGGCTCAGCAGGCAGAGTTGTCACCTGCCATGCCAGAGACCCAGGTTCAATTCCCGGTGCCTGCCTATGCAAAAAAATATACATATATATATATATTAGGATATATATATATATCCTGAGAAAAAAATGAAGCCAGAAGTCTCACACTACCTGACTTTAAGGTGTATTATGAAGCTACAGTGATCAAAACAGCATGGTACTTGCATATAGATAGATATACTGACCAATGGAATCAAAGAGAGTGTTTAGATATAGACCCTCTCATCTATGGACAATTGATCTTTCCTTTGGCATTTTTTTTTTTAACAATGGGCAGGCACCAGGAAAGTGAACCCAGGTCTCCAGCATGGCAGGTGAAAACTCTGCCACTGAGCTACTGATGTCTGCCCTGGACAACTGATCTTTGATAAGGCAGTCAAGCCAACTCACCTGGGACAGAACAGTCTCTCTAATAAATGTTGCCTAGAGAACTGGATATCCAAATGCAAAAGAATGAAAGAGGATCCATACCTCACACCCTATACAAAAATTAACTCAAAATGGATCAAAGACCTAAACATTAGATCTAAGACCATAAAAACTTTTGGAAGAAAATGTAGGGAAATGTCTTATAAATCTTATAATAGGGGACAGTTTCCTAGACCTTACACTCAAAGCATGAGCATTGAAGAAATAAATCAACAAATGGGAGTTCCTCAAAATTAAATACTTTTGTGCCTCAAAGACCTTCATCAAGAAAGTATAAAGACAGCCTACACAATGGGAGACAATATCTGGAAATGATATATCAGATATAGGTCTAGTATCCAGAATATATAAAGAGTTGTTCAATGCAACAACAAAAAGACAGACAACCCAATTACAAAACGGGCAAAAGACATGAACAGACACTTCTCAGAAGAGGAAATACAAATGGCCAAAAGGCACATGAAAAGATGCTCAACTTCCCTAGCTATGAGGGAAATGCAAATCAAAACCACAATGAGACATCTCACACCAACTAGAATGGGCATTATCAATGAAACAGAAAATAACAAGTGCTGAAATGAAGCTGAATGTGAGAATGACAGAGGAAAGAAGTCTGGGGGCACAAATGAAATCAGAAGGAAAGATAGACAATAAAGACTGAGGTGGTATAATCTAGGAATGCCTAGAGTGTATAATGATAGTGACTAAATGTACAAATTAAAAAATGTTTTTGCATGAGGAAGAACAAAGGAATGTCATTACTGCAGGGTGTTGAATATAGATGGTAATTCATATTTTAAAACTTTAACTTATGTGTCAGACTAAAGCAAAAAATGCTTATTTGGTACAAAATTTATATTTTGACTAGTGCATTTCCTACTATAACTTATGTGGACAGTTTAATTGAACACCATAAGTATATGGAACCTTGAGATTTTGTAGGTTTGCCCAGAGTGATGTCCCAATAAATTCCAGAGTGATTTGAACAGTGAATAAAAATGTATTTGCAAATTCCCCTTGGGGGAGTGGCAAGAAAGGGGGAAAATTTCACTTTCCCATATGGAGAATTCCTGATATTCTCACGAGCAGTGGGGACAACCAAAGCAATAGGCCGAACCCTCAATCTGGGGGTTTGTTCATATGAAACTTATCCCCACAAAGGATAGCTAAGCCTACTTAAAATTAGGCCTAAGAGTCACCCCCAGAGAACCTCTTTTGTTGCTTAGATGTGGCCTCTCTCTCTCAGCCAACATGACAAGCAAACTCACTGCCCTCCCCCTCTCTACATGGGACATAACTCCCAGGGGTGTGTACCTTCCTGGCAATGTGGGACAGAAGTCCTAGAATAAGCTGCAACTCAGCATCAAGGGATTGAGAAGATCTTCTCAATGAAAAGGGGGAAGAGAGTAATGAGACAAAAAAAATGTCAATGACTGAGAGATTCCAAACAGAGTCAAGAGGTTATCCTGGAGGTTATTCTTATGCATTATACAGATATCACTCTTTTAGTTAAGCCATAATGGAGAGGCTGTAGGGAAGTGCCTGAAAATGTAGAGCTGTGTTCCAGTAGCCATGTTTCTTGGAGATGATTATATAATGATATAGCTTTCACAGTGTGACTGTGTAATTGTGAAAACCGTGTGTCTGATGCTCCTTTTATCTATCTTATGGACAGATAGGTAAAACATATAGATTAAAAGATAAATAAATAATAAATGTTAAAATAGGTTTAGCAGATTGAAATGTTGGTGATCAGTGAGGGGGAAGGGGAGGGGGTATGGTATGTATGAATTTTTTCTTTTTATTTCGTTTTCTGGATTGATGCAAATGTTCTAAGAAGTAATCGTGGTTACAAATACACAACTATGTTATGAGCCAACATAAGAATAAACAGCTGAATTCCCCAGAGAGAAATTCCAGAAGAAATCCCACGTTTGAGGCGATGATAAAATTTTGTGATGAGAGTAACATACTTCACAGAAGCCACCTCCTTAGGAAATCATTCTGGCCCCTGCCTAATGAATTATTTAATTCCTTCTTAAAATGGATGCAAGTTGGATGGTGACCAATAATGATGGTAACTTTTCTGCTCAAGCAAGGGAAGAGGTTAGAGAGAAAAGGATGCACCTTTATTGTACACCTGTTCAGTGTGGGACCCTGCAGAACACACTTTACAGGTTATCTTCTTTAGTCCTTACCTTCACTGACTTTAAGGCATGCTTTTATTTCACAGTTTAACATCTTTGAAATTGGTACGCATGCTATAATTGATGATATGCATTGTTTAAAAATAAACTTTTTTTTTCTCTCTTGGTGATACCATAATGGTTCATCTTATAACCAATGATTCTATTAAACACATTACTTCCATTTTTCAGAAGATAAAACTGGGCATTAGAAAAGTACTGGCAGATATACATCCCAAACCCAGCCTGACTCCACACACATACTTTTTCTGTTATACCATTCTACCTCTCTCAAGACCACTCAGATTTATCTCAGAAAAGGCACTCTTCACTAGCCAAGTGGTAAAACCTTCAAATGCTCCAAATTAAACTAAATGATCCAGGATTACAAGCATCCTTCTCTCCATATCAATCTGTCAAACCCTCCCTTCATCCTGCTGCTACGCACTTAATCTGGTTTTCAAGTAACAGAGCCTCTCTTGCCAGCTGTGCTCTGTTTACAGAGCCTTGGGATGCACCTGCTCGAGAACCTAAAGTCTATATTTCTTTCACCACTAGACATAGCCTCAGACTTGTGCTGTTCAAAAGCAGACAGCAGAGTCAAATGATCTCAACCAGGAGTGTGGATCAGAAGTAAATGAAATAATTATCATCCTGAAGCCACCTTCAGAGAGGTCACAAGTGTCACAATGATGAGCCCTTGTTTTCCCCTTCTTTGATGCCCTCCCCAGTCCCTCTGAGCTGCTGACTTCATCATGCACAGAGCTTGAGCTAATCCAGACTGGGAGTTGGGAATGGGGGTGGAGGGATGCCCCGTCAGCAGGAGGCTTGAATAAATCTCCCATGCTGAACACTCCTGCGTCCTCCAATTCACAGCTACCCCTTTTCCCCAATGCAAGTGCCAGTTTGTGCAGCTTGGTTTCTTGATTTCCATTCCATGTCTTCTGAGCCCCTGTCACTGTCCCAGTGCTGTTCAACAGAACTTTCCATGATGATGAAAATGTTTCCCAGCTGTACTGTCCAAAATGGTAGTCACATGTGACTACTGAACACTTGAAACACGGCTAGTATAACTGAAGAACTGAATTTTAAATGGTATTTAAATTTAATTATTTAAGTTATTTAAACTTAAATAGCAACAAGTAGCTAGTGGCTACTATATGGGGCAGTGCTATTTTAGCCTGTGCCACTTATGTGTCCCTGGAGGTTAATGAAATCCTGAATACATTAAATATATACTCATTGCTATGGCTCTCCTCAAATGTGGATGGAGACCAGGAACCAGAAACTATTATGTGACCTACCCCAAGCACCACTGCTGCCTGCAGAGTCCCATTACCACAAATCCGGATTCTGGATCAGATTTTGTGTATTGACTGGTCTGAGCCATTCCTGCTCCTGTGGAAGCTGCTGTTTTGAATGCTATTCACCTTGCTAAAGGTGTGAAGTCTAAATGAAATAACCAAAGTTGGGAAGAGTTAGTCTATTTGGATGCTTTATACAACAGAGCACTGCATTAACCAGCACATTTTCTATTTGTGAAATAAGAGTTAGTAAATGTGGTTGTTGTTCGCCTTTGCATCCCTACATCTTTCTTATCTTCTCTGTGTCCCAGGAGTCTGACCTCCATGGCTTATTTTATTCAGGCTTCTCTGCTGGCTTGTCCCTTCAGCCAATGGGAGGGACCAGTAGGAAATCAGAAGGCAGGAGGAGGGAGAGGTTGGTGCATTATCTTTGCTCTCTCCCTACCCCATGTTGTATTTTGGCAATAATTATGTTCCTCCCCCTCCAGCACCGTCCTAGTAGCCCCTCCTGCAAAGCTCCAGCTCTTGCTGGGTTTCAGGAACACAGCCACCTCCACCTGCCTTCAGACCCAGTGGCAGTGTAATAACTTCCAACTACTCCTAGTCCTATGGCATCTCAGCTTCCCTTGCTGATTTCCTTGAGCAGCCCACACGTCTCCAAATGGTGCCTTCATTAAAATCTCTTCATTTGAACAATCTAGGGTAAACTTTCTGCTGGAACCCTGACTGGTTCAACAATGGTCTTAGAAATGGCTCAGCATACTGTAAAACTGGAAGAGATTTCTGAATCACAAGGGCAGGTTAAATTGTGTCTAATCTGGTGGTTCATGGTGACTGAAATATATGGTCTTTGAAGACTTTGAAAACCACAATTCAGATGGTAACGTCCTCTTAGCCACAACATTCTATTCCCTAACCTTCCTAGACAATGGATCATAATGAACATTTACTAAGCACCTAGTATGCACCAGGCATTGTTCTAACCACTTCACACATATTATCTCACTTAATTATACAACAACCATATATTATCACTAGTCACTACTTTTCATAGAAACTTAAAGTCAAAGAGATTAACTTGCCCTAAATCACCCAGCTATTAAATTATGGAGCCATTTAGGATTTCCTGTGAAGCTCTTCCCTGGGACATGGTAACGCTCTTGAAGAGGCCAACCCATTCAAGTGCTACCTGACCATTGTGGTTTCATGCAGGGTCTCTACCAACACACTTAATACTCCAAAGCCTCTTTGAGAGGGAAACTATTTTTGACACCCTTACCAGATGCATAAGAAACCCTGAAAAGTCTTTTCTGTGTAGTTGTAGTGTACCGCATGACCTTTCCCTGTCTTCAAACATCATCTTCCTCTCCGGTTATATTTTGCTCTTCATGTTCCTTCCATTTAACTAGAGCCCTTCTAGAATGGCTCAGGAGAAAGCTGGTTGCCTCAGGCCAAGAGGATTCTATTTCATAAACAATGTTTTTCAGCTCCAAAGCAACTGCCTTCTTCCCCCCACCATCCTCCCCCCACCCCACAGCTGTAAGCTGGCACATAAATATCAAGCAA
Organism: Myrmecophaga tridactyla; assembly: GCA_004026745.1. Classification (NCBI taxonomy): domain Eukaryota; kingdom Metazoa; phylum Chordata; class Mammalia; order Pilosa; family Myrmecophagidae; genus Myrmecophaga; species Myrmecophaga tridactyla. The sequence continues at coordinate 5,775 of PVIY010035616.1, forward strand.
TCAGAAACTGCTCCACAAAAATTCACGCCTGCCTGCTAAATGCAGGCTGAGCCTGCCAGGATTGGGAGTGGGAAGGTGTTGCATTGCAGGTCACTCCAAGTTGCAGTAACTGTCAGATCCTCCTCATATGGGAGCTTGGAGGCTAATCCCACACAAGTGTAAAGCAATTTGCACTTCACTCAGATGTTCGTTATTAACAGGATGTTCCCACCATCTCATCTCTCTGTCACAGCTGCTGAGTCCTCCAGAAAGGTCATCCAAGGCTGGAGAGCCCTGATTTTCTTATTAATTGATGTTTGAAAATAGTGAAGAGAAACTCATCTGTAGGATGCTGCATATGCATCCCAAGTCTGAGAGGCTCAGCAGCCAGCAGACCGTGAAGGTGGACTAGCTGAGGCCTGCCTCAACCCTCCTCACAACAGCTACTTCCTCAAACAAGGCAGGCGTGTCCTTGAGCAGGGATGAAATGATGGGGGTGGGGTGGGGGATGGCTCCTTGATTGGAGTCAGTTTCCCTAAGTATCAACTGCCCCCTAACCCCTTTAGATTATTCAATATCCATTCTGCCTAAATTTGTGAATTAGTCACATGATCCAAGTGGACAGCCACCAAATGCAATTGGTTAGGGAGGAGTGCATCAGCCTTATACCTACTACTCTTTCCCACAGTTCTCCATTATTAATCAGGGGGCACTCACTTCTCCCTCATACCTTGATCTTCCCATGAAAAGGTTAGGATCCCAAATATGTGTTGTTGATAAACAATAATCTTGGATCTTAGATCATGGACATTGTCAGGAGTTTTAGAGTTCATTAAGTCTGGGAATGGCAAGCAGGTTTCATTCTTCCTCTCAATCGTGAGTGATTGGCAAGAACATGGTGTGATAAAGTGCCTGAGGCTGTCTCTGTATTTTGTGTGAAAAATGATTTGCTTAGCAATGTCTGCCCTGGACATAGGACAGGCAAGGTATGGCTCTTGGATCACATGAAATTGAGGCCCAGAGATACTCAAATGACATCCTCGAATTCTTCTAGCTAAAAATTGGCAGTTGAGACACGGACCCAGCTATTTCCCCGGGCTCCTGCTCATCTTACCCCTCCAAAGTGCTCTTTACATGACTTGGTATGCAGAGTGCTTACACAATCCAGGATCCAGCACTAACACATCAAGGTTTTAACACACACATGCACGTACACACATTTAGCCTTTTTGTTTGTTTTGTCAAAAAAGCCTAAACCCTCACACCATCAGAAAAAAAAATTCTAAATAAAAGTCCCTGAAGGGGAAAATACTATGGAACTAGTCTGTGCTGGGCTAGGAAGGCAAGCAGGAAATGGGCTAGCTTGCCCAGTCCAGACCTTGAGGAAGGCAGTCAGACAACAGCACCCAACTCTGCATGCATTGATCAGAGTAACCTTGAACCAAGACAGACTGGCCTGGTCTGGGCATGGACAGGGTCGTGCAGGGTCAGACATAACTGCATGCTCTCTAAATGAGAGAAAGTATACTTTAAAGTAGAATTTCCTGAAGCCAGCTTCACAAACACTAGCTCAACAAGCAATTCCTAGAAATAAAGAGTTCTGCAATTAAGTGAGTTTGGGAAGCCCTGTACAACTAAACCCTGTTCTTGGAAACTCACTATGCCCAATGTATATTAAAAGCCTGTGAGAGTTGGGCGTGCTGGAGGTCTGGAATTCGATCCCTGGTGCCTCCTGCCCATATGCAAATTAAAAAAAAAAAAAAAAAGATTAAAGGGGGGGAGGGAAAAAAAAAAAAGCCTGTGAGAGGATCTGCTGCAAATGAATGAGGTTAATTTTCTTCTAATTCAAAACTTTCTAAACCTTCCAAACCTCATGTTTATATGTGGGTATATACATACACTTAAAGGAGTTTGCATGAAAGCATTAAGAAAAATCAATCTTTTATTTGCTCTAAATGCAAAGAATTTAAAACACACGTTGGCTTATATACCCCACACTTGTCAAAGTGCCAAAATCTACCATTTGTTCAATATTTATTTATTAACTCAACGAATGAATGATAAGCCTATGAATGTGTTCACTATTTTGCACAATTTCCATGGGCTCCACCTCTATTCTTTCCTGATATCTCACTTGACCAGCTTCCCTCCTCCCTTCCTCACCAAAATGTTAAGCTTCCTTCTGAAGCCAAACCCAAATTACCACAAATTCTTATTACCGTGAAATGTGAGCTCAGGAGCTAGAAGACAGAGTTGCAGAGATAGCAGTATGTGCAACAGGAATCCCTGCCTTCTCTGCATGGTTAGGCCCAACCATATAGATTTGTTTAGGCCACACAGGCTTTGTCCAGAGACAAATCTGGGATGGTGCCCACAAGGTAGTCACTAATTACATAGCCGGATTTTCTATTCATTGTGGCCTAACCTCCAGCACCCACAACTTTTGCCCCATTTACACCGGTGTCATTTTTCTGTTTTACTAGTTCCTGAAAGTCTTCCTCTTGCAGCCAGGGAACTTACAAAATTTTATTGCACTTCCTACTTTAAAACTAGAAGCCACATAGGCAAGGGTTGAGAGAAAGAACGGTGGTATTGACTCCCAGAGTTTAGGAACCATACTCTCCCTCTTATAACCTGATTATCTGAGCCTGGTGTCCACTCTGAGGTAGGCTGTGTACAAGACTGTTCTAGACTAGTACACGTGATGATGGCTCCATCGCCACCCTGGAAAACTTCAGGTTACTCCATATACCACTAAGCTCCCCAATTGCTGATTTCCACTCCTCCTATTCCCATTTCTTTCCTTGTAAATATCAGAGAGAGTTTCTGATAAATAAAAAGTGTTGGTAATTAGGAAATTAATCTCCATGGATTTTCAAGTCTCTGCCAACCATTTGGGTAGAATGATTCTTTATGGTAAATACCCTAAGAGTGTCATGAGATCATGTCTTTATTAAAAGAGATAAATATCCATCTCTTGCCTTTTAGGTCTTTCTCGTTTCCATTCTTAAACTTCTACATCCCCCGTTTTAGTTCCCTAGCTGCTGAAACAAATACCATACAATGGGGTGACTGAACAACAGGAAATTATTGCCTCACAGTTTCAGAGGCTACAAGGCTTCCTTCCTCTCAGGGTGGTATCTTCTAGCTGGTCCACAATATTTGGAGTTCTCTGGCTTCTCCATCATATGCTAACATACATGGCAGCATCTTCTCCTTTCTCTTTTGGGTTTCTGTTGACTTCCAGCTTCTGGCTGCTCCCTGTGGATTCTCTCTTTAAGTTTTATTCTGTTTTTAAAAGACTTCAGCCATATTGGATTAAGACCTACCTTCATTTAGTTTGGGCCCACCTTAATAATATTTTCAAAGTCCTATTTACGAGTGGGTTCACCCCCACAGGACCAGGGGTTGGGACCATGATGCCTTTTGTGGGGGGCAAGATTCCATTCCCACACCTGTCTTTAAATAATACTTGCACACATTTCACACAACACTTCTTTTTTTTTTTTTTTTTTTTGCGTGGGCAGGCACCAGGAATCAAACCTGGGTCTCTGGCATGGCAGGCAAGGATTCTGCCTGCTGAGCTACTGTGGCCCGCCCCACACAACACCTCTTTTATAATGCCTTGTGTCTTTCAGAGACAACTCCCATTGATCCTATGCATTGCTCCTACTCATTTCTCAAAAATTCTGTTGATATACTGAAGCACTCACACTGTTGGGTGGTTCACAAGGTAAATTTGAGTAGGGACAAATCTCTTAAGTGGTGAAATTTCCCATCACAATACCATTGCCAGAAGCAACATTAAAATGACCATCAAGCTTTCAGTATAAACTGCAAGCCTATGTTTTATAAGCACAGGGCTAGGCACTCCCATGGTTATAAAGAAGCAGCAGCAAGTTCATGATAACTGCAGTGCTTGAGAGCTGATCATGGGCTCTGTATCAATATTCATTATCTCTTTAAATCTACACAATGGCCCTTCTATTTTGGCCCTTGCTCTCTAGAACCCACTAACCTATTGAGAATTTGATTCAGGACATGTAATCCAAAATATATTGCTTTCTTGTAACTAAATACATTATTTCAGTGCTTAACCTTGAGCCCCCAGGGACATCTGTTTTTCTTTCAATAGCCAACAACACCTTTTTTCTTATGTCTTATTTATTCAGCTAAAGAAAATTATTCACCAGTGCTTCTGAGTAGCAATTTGTATTAATATGTATTTACTTAACGAAGATTTAATACATGCATGTGATGTATTTTTTTCAAGCACCTGGCTAAGCCTTAGGGGTTTAGTATTAAGCTAGATACATCACCATCCATCCAAGAACATAGAGCCCAACTTATATATGTCCCTCATTCAAGGTCCCATTCATTCTGCTGAAAACCTCGAGTGCACTGGAAGGACACTGTGTGCAGTGGCAGCTATTAGGAACATTCTGTGGTGTCCTGCAGTGGAGGTGTTCTTGCCCCAGCGCAGAGAAAGATTGAAAACAAATTCCCATCTTCAGATACACAATATGTGTGACAAATAAGAGGGGCTCTTCATTGTGGTGGTAGCAGCAGTTCTGTAAGCCCACTCTACATATTTTGTTTGATCTGGTAGATGTTCTGGAAGCTGGGATGAGTATATTTTTGTATTTGTACAGCAAGAAATCAGGCTTTCAAGAACTAACAGAGGCCAAAATGAAGCAGATTTTGGCTCCATAAATGAAAGGACCTTTCTTACAACCAGAAAAATCCAAGGAAGGTTACAATATGCCACTAAGCTTGAATGAAGAAGAGGAGATATAAGCCACAGATGGAAAGGATTGGCTGATCCTTGAGGTTTCTTCCAACCTGGAATTCTAACTCTATGCTGGAATCCAAATAATGGGATTTTCTTACTGGCTTTGATAGAGAATGGGGAAGTTTAGTGGTTATGGATTGTCCATGGTTCATTTCCAGCTCCCTGGATTTTGCTTGATCCAAGGTGAAGTCTATTTTGCCTGATCTAATACATACGCGAAAAAATGTAAATAAAACAGAATGTGACTGTAGGAAGGTAGTTTGGTGGAGAAGGAACAATTGAAATGGAAATTTAGCTATTATTTTATGGATTTAAATCACTTTCCCCTGCCCTCTATGATCAGTAAAGTAAAAAAGCAGACAATTATTGAGCACCTGTTACATGCTACTATGTTTGTGTAATATCAAAGTCTCAAAACAATAGCATTACAAAGTAGATAAAATTTATCTCCTCATTTTAAAAGAAAGTGAAGAAACTAAATATTTGAAGAAGTTAACGTGCTCCAGGTCACACAGCCAGCTTTGTCAGATCTGATTGTGAAGCCAGGCTTTCTGTTCTAGGTTTCTATTTATTTTTTTCATGGTATCCTAGTTACCCCTCTCTACACCAAATATTAATGCCAAATAAGCCTGCCCTGATTCTGCTTCAAGGCACAAACACAATTGGAGTTCTTCCATCTTCTACCCACAGAGCCAATTTGGCCAGTGGATTCTTGACCAGTAGCCTATGCTAGACTTAACAGATGAAAGAAGCAAGTTTATAATTAGGTAATATGGGTATAGGACAGAGTATATGAGTTTTCAGAACTTAAACTGCCCACTGTGGCTTCAGATGGAGCTGGTCCTGATCTCAGGCAGAAACTGTTCATCTATGCCTCTCTACATGCCATATATCAGCAATAGATGTCAGCACGGCCCAAGTCTTAATTCCTGGACTGCCTTTCCTTACTTTCTTTGCTGGCTCCCTAATTCCTCTCTTTCAATCTAATAGTTTTAAATAAAATTGATACGCTGGTGACTTCCAAACTGATGTCTCAAGTTCAGACGTGTCCCGAACACTAGACTCATACACCTAACGCGCTGTCCTCATGCTGCCATGGGGCAGTGGCATAGAGGTCCTGTCCAGGGAAGAGGCGGGCCTTAAGGATGAGAACTCTGCCTGAGGGCACTGATTTTACTGGAGACCTTGGTGTATAACAGTTAAGAGAGAGCGGGTAGCCCCATGACACTAGTAGCAACAAATAAACTGGCAGATGAACCAGAAATTTTATTAAAGAAACCGAGGGACTGCCAAGAAGAGCTCACCTGTGATGACCCTCATTCCTGGCAGTCTGAAAGGCTGCACTAATACCCTGGGCTGCTCCCACTCAGAAACAATCAGAGCAGAGCATGGGGCAGACTTGAAAGCAATCCTTAAGTCACCCCTGTATCCATCAGCAAAAAGAAAAGCCTTACTAGCTCAAGGGGCTTAAGCATAACCTCTGACCAAACATCGGCTGAACAATAAGCTACTCTGACCCAGAGGTGACTTGTAGGTCAGAAGCTATGATTTAAGAATAAAAATCACACTCATTCTTGGTGATCTGGAAGACTGTGTGTAGGCACAAGGCTGCACTCTTTCAGCAGCAATTGGAGAGAGAACCTCCAGGCTGCTAGTCCCTCCCTGAGCATGAGGTAGAAAACTCCTTGAGCTATGAAAGCAGTATCCAAGCTACATGCATGTGTGTGCATGCACACATGCACACACACACACACACGCACACACACACACACACACCCCATGGGAAAGTGTGAAGATCTAACTGGTTAAGGAGCCTTAAGCATACACTGAACGGACCCCCTCTCTGTTTCTACACTTAGATATTTCACAAGCATCTCAAACTTGGCATGTCAAAACAAACCTCCTGATAACCACTCCTGATCAACTCCTACAGCAGAATTACCTAACCTAGTTAACGGCCACGCTATTCTTCCAGCTGCTCAAGCAAAAACCCTGGGGTCATATTGAATACCTCCTTTTTCCACCTCCCATGTCTAACCCATAAGCACATCCTGCTGGCTTTACCTTCAAAAGAGATGCTGAATTCAGCCACTTCACCTTCTCCACTGCCACCACTTATGCCCTTATCTTTTTTCTTCAGGATTATTGGGATACCCATTAAGTAGTAATCCTCTACCCACCCCAGTCTTTTAATGTAGTCTCAGGCAGAATGGGTTAAAACTCAAGTCGGATGATGTAATTTGTCTTAAAACCATCTATCAACTCCTTATTTCACTCAAACTTTTTACTGTGACTTTTAAAGTCAGACCCACAAAAACTCCTTCATTACCATTCTGACTTCATACACTACGACCTTCACCCTTGTCCACACTTGGGCCTCCTGGCGTCCTCTCCACCTGCAGTGCTTCCCCCCAGATGGCTACACTTCCTTCAGGTCTTTCCTCCAAGTCACATTCTCAGGGGAGCCTTTTTTTGTCTCCCTATCTAAAATATCAACATCCCCCTCTAATACTTCTATTATAATATAAATTCTATTCATTTTCCGGGTTAATGTTTCTCCCAGCAGAAGGTAAGCTGCAGGAGGTCAGTACTGAAAATACCTAGAGCTGGTTAGTAAGGACATCACCCAATCAGAGCAGCCCAGAGAGATAAAGCCAGATAATCTGGAATATGCTAGGAAAAGATACACAAAATAGAAGAAGCAGGATTTTAAGGTAATATAGAAGAATAATATAGATTTTAAAAGTATTATTCATGATAGTATAGAATCAAAAAATATGAAACCTAACAATTAGAACTGAATGGAGTGAGGGCAAAGTACTCCAAAGCTTTCATATAAGGAAGAGGAGAAAAAAATCAGGGAAGTAAAAGTTTTCTAAAAATCTTATGTGAGTGGAGTAGATGACAGTAGGTGACAAAGAGAGTTACTTGGTGTGAGGAAGAGTTAGTATTTTCTTATAAGTAATAGTTGAGAAATGTGTGTCTGATTAGGAAAGCAGGTAGGGGAGGCTTGGCAGACACTTCTGGTTGTGTGTCCAACAGCTGTTGTCACTCTCTTTACAAGTGAGCCAGCTCCCCTGGCGGAGGCTGAAAATGACAGATACTCAATACACTAACCCAGCTTCCCTCGCAGGCAGGGCCTGATCGCAGGGCCCCACTCTGGCCATTGGAACTGGGGAGGATGACTGTTGGGGCCTCTGGTAACAGACTGCCTTCCCTGATAAATGCCATGTGTAGGAGTAAACAGCTTTGCTGCCCATCCCTTCCTTTGGATATTGTCTTTGTCGTGGAGGATGTGATGTTTGGAGTCACAGCCACCATTTGCAATGTAGAGAAGAAGAGCAAGAGTAGAATAGAGACATCACCCAGAATGCTACTGAGTTAACAACCTGGAAAATGCCTATTTCTGGCCATTGTTCTCTGTAAGGTAATAAAATCTGCTATTGGATTGCTGGCAGTTCCTTTGGTCATGTATTCTGTTACTTGCAGTCAAATCATCCTAACTGCACTAAGGAGATAACTGTTTATTTAAAGAAAAATTAGAAAAAAATTCAAATTAACAGGGGGAAATGAATAGCAACTTATCAGATGAGTAAAAATAAGGAAAACGAACAAATGGTACTGACAATGTAAGAAAAATTATAAATGTGAAATAAGATGGAAGAGATAAAGTGTAATAGTTATTGCATAAATGTAAGTAGACTGAATTCTCCCATTAAAATACAGAGAATGCCATACTGGCTTAACAAAGTAAAACCTGATTGAATGCAGCCTATAAGAAACACAGAGTTAATTTTAAAATATTTGAAATAAACTTGCATTTTACTTGTAAGTCTAAAGAAAGTAAAATTCAAATCTAAAGAGAGCAGGATCAGTGATATTAATGAAAAACAAAATTAAATCAAATCTAAGGTTAAACGCACTTAGGGTAAACAGGGTTATCATGCATTTATAAGATGTATAATTTGTGGAAGAAAGATACATCATCCTGAAAGCACAAAAGGTAAGATCTATATATGAAATAAAACTTATACTACGAGAATGTTATTAACATACAATTACCATGGGAGATTTCAATTCATTCATCTGAGAATTAGCAAGTTTTATTAGGTAAAGAATAAGTAAGGCCACAGAGGAATTGAGTAGTTCAAAAACCAAGCTTGGTTTTATATATATCACCTTAAGTGAATGGAAGACTGCTATTTTTTTCCATGTTGATGGAATTTTATGTAGATTGGCTTTATAATTAGTAATTACTAAACTTAGTGTACTGTATTAAATTAATAAACTAAATGAAGTTGGAATAGTAAAAATTTCAGAGGACACATTACTGACCAAAATCTTATAAAAATAGAAAGAAAGAACTAAAAAGTAATAAAAAATTTCAGAACATTGAAATTTTAAAAACAAATTCACAGATAACTCTTGTCTCAGGAAGAAATAGAGAAATTTCAAATAACATAGAAAGTTAACTAAAAAACATTTCTCACCAAAACCTAGGACTCAGGGAAAATACTACTCTATGGAAAAAGTGTAGCCTTAAATGCCCTTACAATTAAATAACAAGGAATAAAACTTAGAAACAGTATACATCTCAATAAATTAGAACAATAAAATAAATCAGGAGAAAGTATGAAGAGGCATAAGATAAAAGCTGACATCAACAAAATAAAAGGCAAACAAAAGTATTAGAAAGGACAAACAAATCCAGAAGTTGGTTCTTTGAAAAATGAAATAAAATAAATTAAATAAAATATAAAATAAGATATAAAATAAAATAAAAAGAACACACACACTTAGAAAGTTTGAAAAAAAAAGGAAGAGCAATCACAGATGCAGGAAGGATTAAGAGAATATTATATGGAAAATATTTCCCAAGAGGAAATTATTTTACTTAGTAAAATATAAATTACTCAAATTTATCTAAAAAGTGAAAAACTTGAATAGACCAACAACTGTAGACAAGCTTGGAAAAATTATTAGAGATCTACCATTGAAAAGGACACTAAAACCAGATGGGTTCACAGCTGATATTTATCTAACCTTTCAAGAGTAGATAATTACGATGTAATTTCAACTATTCTAGGGTATAGAAAAATCTAAACAGCTCCCCAATTAATTTCATAGAACATGTATAATTTAAACCAAACTCTGATAAAGAATAGTAGAAAAATAGAAAAGTATACACCAAACTCACTTAGAAATATAGATGTGGAAATTCTAAATTAAATACTAGCAAAAGATTCTAGCAGTGTATTAAAAAATACACCATGACCATGTAGGATTTATTCCAGTGATGCAAAGAGAAAAATATCAGGAAATCTATCAATATAATTCATCACATCAATATATTTAAAGGAGAAAAACTGTGATCATATCAATAGATGGTAAAAACTTCACTAAGTAAAATAGGAACGTCTAGAAACCACTTAAAACAACTTAAAGCAAATAAAAAATAAATGAGGGTGGGGATAGGAAATAGGTAGCTAATGCTTAAATTGTACAGAGTTTCTATTTGGTGTGACAGAAAATTTTTCATAATGGTAGCTCAACATCGTGACCATAATTAACAGCACTGAATTAAATATCTGAATGTGGTTAAAAGGGGGAAATTTTAGATTGTATATATGTTATTAGAATAAATTTTTTAAAAACCATAGGACTGTGCAACACAGTGAAACCTAATGAAAACTTGGACTATAGTTAATAGTACAACCATAATAATATTTCTTTAATTGTAATAAATGTACCAAACTATTCCAGGAAAATAATAATGGGGAAGGGGCACATAGGAACTCTATATTTTTTGTATAATTTTTTTGTAAACCTACAACTTCTCTAATAAAAAAATCAGTAATGAGACAAATAATGCCTAGTAGTATTTAATATTGAGTTTAAGATTATTTGAAAGAATATGACAAGAAAATTAAATAATTGGCAGATATATTGGAAAATAACAGCTAAAATGACCTCATTTTGCTAATTACATCATTGCATATCTATAAAGCACTAAGACACTGGTAAGATCTACAAGTATTAACAAGAGAATTGTGTAAGGTACCTGAAAACAAAATATAAGAATTGAATACAAGACATTTTAAAAGCTATTGGCTTTCCTCTGTTTTAATGATAAAGTACCTAGAAATAGAAATACAGAAAATATCCCACTTACTACAAATGATAAAAAACATTCTTGCAAGTAAATTTATCTTGTTTTATTTTTCATTTTGGGACTTTCTGAGATAACTGTAGAATATGTAGTTGCAAGAAATAATACAATGAGTTCACTTGTACCCTTCACTGAATTTTCCTCAGCGGCGACATCTTGCAAAACTATAGTGCAATATTTACAACCATGATGTTGACACTGATATAGAATATTTTTCTCACCACAAAAATTCCTCCTGTTGCCCTTTATATAACTGCACTCACCTCCCCTCCAACTCCCTCCCCTTAACCTTTAGTAATTTATTCTCTATTTTAATCATCTTGTCATTTCAAGAATGTTACATAAAAGGAATCATACAGTATGTAACCTTTTGGGATTTGGCTTCTCTCACTCAGCATAGTTCTCTGGAGAGCCATGCAGGTTATGGTGTTGTCAGTAGTCTGTTCCTTTTTATTACTGAGTAGAACTCCATGATATGGATGTACCACAGGTTGTTTAGCCATTTATCTGTTGAAGAACATCTGGGTTGTTTCTAATTTTTGGCTATTATGAAAAAAAGCTATTACAAACATTTGTGTTTTTGTGTGAACATGTCTTAATTTCTCTGGAATGAAGGCCCAGGTGGGCAATTTCTGGGTTGTATGTTTTAGTGGCATATTTCATATTTTTAAGAAACTACCAAATAGTTTTCCAGGGTACTTACACCATTTTACATTCCCATCAGCAATGTATGAGTGATAGTTTCTCTGAATCCTCACCAGCATTTGGAGTGGTCATTATTTTTTATTTTAACCATTTTTTATAGGTGTGTAGTGATATCTCACTGTGGTTTTAATTTGTACTTCCCTAATGGATAATGATGTTGAACAACCCTCCTTATGCTAATTTTCCTTCTGTATATTCACTTTGGTGAAATGTCTCCTCATGTCTTTTGCTACTTTTTAAATTGCATCATTTGAGTTTTCACTGTTGAGGGTTAAGATATTTTTTAAAACTACACTAGTTACTAGTCTTTTGTCAAATGTTTTTCAAATGTTTTCTTACAGTCTATAGGTTATCTTTTCATCCTTTTAAATTGTTCTTTTGCAAACTTTAAAATTTGGGGAAGACTCATTTATCATATTTTTCTTTTTATGGATTGTGCTTTCAGTGTCAAGTCTGAGAACCTGAAAATTTTCTCCTAATTTTTAAAAATAAGCTTTATAGTTTTACACGTAAGCCCATGATCCATTTTGAGTTAATTTTGGTATGCGTTGTGAGACTTAGGTAAAAGTTCCATTTTTGTCTTTGGGAGTCCAATTGGTCCATCACCATTTGTTGAAAAGATTATCTTTCCACCATTAGATTCTGCATTTTTGCCAAAAATTAGTTGAGCATATTTGTGTGAGTCTATTTCCAAGTTCTCTATCCTATTACGTGGACTTTCATGTCAATTATTTTACCAGTGCCACACAGTGTTGATTAATGTAGCTATACAATAAACTTTGAAATTGGATAGACTGACTTCTCCAACTTTATTCTTTTTTTTAACATTGTTTTTAGTTATTCTACTTCTCTTGCCATTTATAACAATATTGCCTATATCTACAAAGATTCTTGGTAATATTTTGATAGGAATTGCTTAAACCTATCTATCGGTTTAGGGAGAACTGACATATTTACTACAACATTCATGACATCTGCAAATGGGAGTTTTAGTAGCTTCTTTTCTATCCATATACTTTAATTTCCTTTTGTTGCCTTATTGAATTGTCTAGGACTTCCAGCACTGTGTTGGGTAAGGGTGGTGACAGAAGACTGCTTGTCTTTTTCCCAATCTTAAAGGGAAAGCATTCAGTCTTTCATCACTAAGTAAAACGTTAGGTGCAGGTTTTTTGTAGATGCTCTTTATCAAACTGAAGATCTTTTCTTCTATTCTGATTTTTTCTGGGAGTTTTTTCATGAATGGGATACAAATTTTTTCAAATGCTTTTGAAAGACACGTATGATCACGTGTCTTCTTTAGTCTGTTAATATGGTGGATTACTATATTGGGTAATGTGGTGGTTTGACTGATTTTTTTATGTTGAATCAGTCTTTCATCCCTGGAATAAATTCTACTTGGTCATAGTATAAATTCATTTTATATAATACTGAATTCTAATGTATAAGGACTTTTGGGTCTATGTTCGTGAGGAATATTGTTCTATTGTTTTTTTTGTTTTGTTTTGTATTCTCTTTGAATGGTTTTGATATCTGGATAATATGAGCTATATAAAAGGAATTGGGAGGTGTTCCCTCCTCTTCTATTTTCTGGGAAAGATTGCTTATAATTGGCATTATTTTTCTTTAAATATTTGGTAGAATTTTCCAATGAATTCACCAGGACATGGAGATTTTTGAAGGTGGGGGGGGTACTTTTAAATTACAAATCCAATTTCCTTAATAGTTAGTTATAGTGCTATTCAAATTATCTATTTCTATAGAATAGATAGCTTGTGTTTTTTGAGAAAGTGGTGCATTTTGTCTAAGTTGTCAAATTTATGTGTATAGAATTGTTCATATTATTACTTTATTATCCCTTTGATATCTGCAGGATCTGACTGCTTTCAAGATTTTTTCCTTTGTCCTTAGTTTTCAGAGGTTTAGTTATGATGTGTCCTGACATGGATTTCTTTGCGTTTATCCTACTTAGAGTTCACTCAGCATCTTGATTCCGTAGGTTTATGTCTCTTGTCAAATTTGGGAAGTTTTAGCTATCATTTCTTTGAGCATTTCTTCAGCTCTGTCTTCTTTTTCCTCTCCTTCCTTGTCTCAGATAACATGAATGCTAGATCTTTTTGTTATAGTACTACCGGTCCTTGAGCCTCTGTTAATTTTTTTTTCAGTATATTTTCTCTCTGTTAGTCATACTGGGTAATATCTATTGTTTTGTCTTCTAGTTTACTGATTTGTTTCATTATCCCTTCCATTCTGTTTTTGGCCTACCCCCTAAGCTTTTTATTTCAGCTATTATATTTTATAGTTCTAAAACTTCCATTTGGTTCTCCCTTATATCTTCTATTTCTTTGTTGAGACTTTTTATTTATTTACTGAAGCTTTCTATCTTTTCATTTGTTTCAAGTATACTCATTGAAGCATTTTTATTATGACTGCTTTAAAATCTTTGTCACATAAGTCTAACAGTCTCTGTCATGCCGGAATTTGTTTGAGATCTTCCTGTTTGGGGTATGATGAATGATTTTTATTGAAAACTGGACATTTTTATATTATGTTATGGGACTCTGGATCTTATTTAGATTTTTGTTTTAGCTGTTATTTTCTGTCACCATGTTGGTAGTGGAAGAGGGGACATTATTTCATTACTTCTAAGTGGTGGTAGAGGTCCAGGTTCCTCATTGGCTTCTGTTGCTACCTAAGGTGGGACTCCTAATCATTCATGTGCAGGAATGGGCGTTCTGGCAGCCCACATGGTCTCCAATTACACTGTGTTGGGGGTGGCCTCATTAACACTTTACAATGATTAAAGACCTGACTCTCCACTAGGCCACTTCTGACACCAACCAACAGAGGTTTACTCTTACCCTGTGGTCTCTACTGACACCATGAGTTGCAGGGCTTGTTAACAGCCAGCAGGGATGAAAGCTCCAGTACTCCATTAGATATTCTCTGACATTACCCTTGAGTGGGTGTTGGGCTGCCTCAGTATAGCCTTGTGGGGGTGAAGTCTACATTCTCCTATTGGCCTTTGCTGGTGTGGGTGAGGGTAGGGCCAGTTTTCTCCTGTGGTGCTTGGCAGTGCTTGGAGTAGAGTAGTTATTATCTAAAGGTTTTCTCTTGCCAGGCTGCCTCTTTTTTGATGCCTTGGGTCAAGCAATAGGCTATTGTTGGGGAATTTTTTGTCTGCACACCTTGTTGTTCCCTGGTTGTCAGCTTATTCAGCTCCAAATCTGGGGTATATGAGATAAAAAGAAAACCCAGAGAACTCACCACTCAAGGTACAAGGTCCCTAGTTGGTTTGCCTTCTTCTCTCCACCTGTTAATAGTATTCTTATGTTTATTTTACAGGTAGTGTTTTAGTTGTACTTAGTGGGAGGAATAGGGAAAAGTACATCTACTCCATCTTCCTAGAAATGGAAGTCCTCTTTGCAACTAAATTAACATGAAAAACACAAAATCTAAATGAAAAAAAATTATATAGTCTAATCAAAAGACAAGACATGAACAAATGGAAAAACATATCATGATACTGAGTGGGAAAATTTTATGTAATAATATGACAAAGTCCCCAAAACTAATATATGATTTTAGTGAAATTCTAATAAGATTCACAACAGAGTTTGGGGGAATTGGTAAAATGTTCATGAAATTTATATTTAAGAAGAAATGCCTGAGTCTAGCTGAAAAAATATGAAAATCTGATGATAAACGTGAGGAGAAATTGCTTTACCAGATTTCAGAACATATTTCAAAGCTAAAATTGACCTAATAAGCATAATCTTAACATAGGAAAAAGCAAAAACCAGTGTAGCAGAACAGGGATTTTAGAAAATCTTCCCAGTATTTATGATGGTTTGTTAATGATAAAAGTTTTAGTCTATTTCATCAGAAAGAATCTGTGCAAGAAACCCACAATTGTGGAAATAAAGTAAAATTAGGCCTTATATCAGTTTTGTGTATGAAAGCAAAAATAGTGCATGTTTAGAGAGACCAAATTCTTAATTGTAAAGGAAAAGTAAACAATAAAAATATTGCAAGAAAATCTCTGTAATGACACAGGTCAAACTTAGTGGAGAAGAAATTCTTCTTAACTATGTGTGGGAACTCAGATGTTACAAAAGGTAGACATATTTTACTATTAAAATATAAGACATTTGCATAACAAAAAAAATCATAAGGAAAGTCAACAGGCAGATGATACATTAAGAAGAAATTCAGAATCCCGATAATTCAGATGACAAGAGGTTAATGCCAGTAGCACACAATAAGATGTTGCAAACTGTTAAGAGAAAGACAAACAATCCAGGAGGAAAATGGGTAAAAGACATGAAAGACAATTCACAGAAGTGAAAATGCAAATGGCCAACATATTTTAGAATGCTCACAATTGCTAGTGGTCTGAAAAAATGCAAATTAAAATAATAATAGGATATCACTTGGCTTCCATCAGATTGGTCAAAGTTCAAAAGAGTGATGGCACCTATCTCCACTTGAGATGTGGCATAAAAAGATCCTCTTGTACATTCTTAGTGGGAATGTAAATATTAAGACCTTTGAGGAAAGGTATTTAGCAACATCTATTTAGAAATTTCTAAAGATGTAAATACACCCTTCCACCCAGCAATCCTGTACATGAGAACCAATCCCTTAGAAATAAAACCATTGCTAAGATAATATGAACAAAAGTGTGGACTGTAGCAATGTTTTCAGTTCCAGAAAAACTGGAAACATGATAAACGTCCAGCACAATAACATGGCTGGATTAACAGTGGCTCACCCACACCAAAGGATATTATGTGACCATTTGAAATAACGAGTTAGGGCTGTATCAACTGACCTGGAGGGATGGTCACAAGATATTTTTTTACTAGGAAAATCACTTTCCAAGAAGTGATGTATAACATAAATCAATGACCACTATCCTTATAAGTATGTATATCAGTATCTGTATAAGATGATATCAGTAAAGAGGAAAACATAAAAGGTTATATCCCAAGTTGTTTACAGGGAGTGAGAATATATGTGGAAGGGGAGAAGAAGATGGGAGTGGAGTGAAACAACAACAATAAAAAACACAAGAGAAAAACAGACTGCTCTAAACAAGGTGATAGCAGGATCACCCTCATGTATTTATACAAAACAATATGAGTGTGGGGGTGTGCATCATATATTTAGAAAAAAATTCAAAAATGTAAAAATACTTTAAATCACGCACCAAATCTAGGTATCATATCTCTCAATAAGTACAAAATAATCAATTTTCCCTTGCATGTTGGAATAGATTGCTGGTTCTTTGTATGGAGATGAATTAAATTAGTTGACTTATATTTAGGGCAAATGTTGTATTAAAAATATGTAACTTTAAGTACAAGAATAGCTTACAGTGGTGAGAGAGTATGGCTGAATTTATGTAAGTCAGGTGTTCCTGTGCTGTAAAGCTATGGGCCATGGAATTAAACTTTGTACGTTAAGGCACCAGGATACTGCCATGAACTCACAGAAGCAAAATATCACATATTTTAAATGTTCAAGAAAAAAATAGTAGGATGGGCCATGGTGGCTCAGCAGGCAGAGTTCTCACCTGCCATGCTGGAGACCCGGGTTCAATTCCCGGTGCCTGCCCATGCAAAAAAATAAAAATAGTGATATTTACTATCTGTCAGATACTTTGCAAACTATCTTGAAATAGTTTACATGTTCAGCATTAGATCACATTACATTCCTTTTGATGTCATCAGACCTTTGTGAAACTAGATTTTTGGCAGTTGCTAAAATCTGGAATAGGAAATGAGAGAGTGGTGGTGTTTAATATGATTTCCAGATTTGAGAAGATGTGCAGTGCCCAACAGGCATACACTTTCTGTTGTTAAGTAACTGATTATTTAAGAGTGAAATTAAAATACCATATTTTCTTTTAATTTATGTGTATTATTTTTTTCAAATGACTAAAGTTGTTTGGACATAACCACTTAATAAATTGAATGGTTAGATATTTTCTTTTAGCCTAGGTAAACTGTAAGAAAATGACTGAGCCATTAAGGGAGCTGTGAATGTATTATCTGCTATGGTGATACAATCTAAGTTATTGGCAGAGAAAAGAAAAAGGCAGCCCAAACTTCCACAGGGGAGGAAGTGATAGTCATGACTACCATAAGAAACAGTTATATGGGCCTATGACAGATGACCCTTACTTAAAAACAATAAACTCTTTCCTTCTCATCTGTAAGAAAAAAAATTCAATCTTAAAAGACTTCACTCATATTTACCCCAAGGGGAATTGATATTCCAGGCACTGCCTCCACTACAACCTGCAAGGATGAAAAGATAGAAAACAATTACAAATCGATTACTGTTACACTGGGTTTTGGGGAGCCATTAATCTGAAAGCTGCCTTGCTAAAAGACACAATAAGTTTGACAAGTTTCTTAATATTTGAAAGCTTGGCATCAGCTTTATTCAGAATTTGCCCATTTTGGTGCTGATTATTTCTTTGGTATGTTTTTTAATGGGATTTGTTAAATACAAAGGCCACATGTCTACTTATTATTTGCTTATTAAATAAATCACATTAGGATCATCTATCTGTCCCATCACACTAGGCATTCTTATTCTGGAATTGGTCAGGGTTGTTAGTATTTTGAAGCATTTTTCAGAGAGACTGTAATCCAATTTCAAAATGCAAAATGTCCCCGGCATGTCTAAGAGCAATTCTCTTTTTTTTTTTAAGGCATTTATTTATTTTTAAAAATATTTTCATTGAGAAATCTTCACATACATACAGTCCATACATGGTGTACAATCAATGGCTTACTATGTTAGTTGTGTATTCTTCACCATGATCATTTTTAGAACATTTGCAACACTCCAGAAAAAGAAATAAAAGGAAAAAAGAAAAAACTCATACCTCCTATACCTTTTACCCCTTCCTCTCATTGACCACCAGTATTTCAATCTACCCAATTTTTTACCCTTTATCCCCCTATTATTTATTTTTTATCCTTAGTTTTTTACTCTTCTGTCCATACCCTGGATAAAAAGAACATCAGACACAGGTTTTCACTATCACCCAGACACATTATAAAAGCTATATCTGTAAACAATCATCGTTAAGAATCAAGACTACTGGAACACAGTTCAACAGTTTCAGGTACTTCCCTTCAGCCACTCCATTATACCATAACCTAAAAAGGGATATCTATATAATGCATAAGAATAACCTCCAGGATACCCTCTCAACTCTGTTTGAAATCTCTCAGCCACTGGAAATCTTGTCTCATTTTTCTCTTCCCCCTTTTGGTCAAGAAAGCGCTCTCAATCCCTTGATGCTGGGTCCTGGCTCATCCTGGGAGTTCTGTCCCATTACCAGGGAGATTTACATGCCTGGGAGTCATGTCCCATGTAGGGTGGGAGGGCAGTGAGTTCACCAGCTAAGATGGCTTAGAGAGAGAGGCCACATTTGAGTAACAAAAGAGGTTCTCAGGCAGTGACTCTTAAGGCACAATTATAACTAGGCTTAGCATCTCCTTTGCAGGAATAAGTTTCATCAAGGCGAATCCCAAGATTGAGGACTCAGCCTATTCAATTTCATCATTTTTAAACAAATATTTGCAAGGCTAACCTTCTAAGGAGCGCTGCAGTGAGACCTCCAATCCATATTCTGTTTGGCAGTTTGGTGTATGTCAAGATGCATTCTGTACACACTGCCTCTAGGGGGTCCTTAGCTTGTATTTCTGGGTTCCAAACTTGTGCTAGGCCTATTCCACTTCTCAGCATATAAATCACAAGTCTGAGATTTTCTGAAAAATATACTAAATCAGTTTAATTTTATTTTTTTATAAAGGATTTTCATTAAATATTTAATGATTACTGTTTAAGATCTAAACACCTGTAAATTCCTTCACATACATAAATGCAAACACATGATAGCACTTCTCTGTCACATGACCTGAGTTTTGGACACAGACCTGTCACCAATGCCCCTAAGGAATTAGAATTTACTAAAACAGCCAAATAGTCCTATGTGAATGAGGTTGTTGGGACCAATGCTCTGATCCTGAGAAGATACTCAACATGTATCTGTTGAATGAATGAATGAATGAAGGGGATATTGATGATGAATACATATAGCTGATCTCTGTTATTTAACAAAAATGGATGAACAAAACAGGATCTCTCTTAGTGCTTGTCTCTGGAGCAGATAAGACAACTCAAATTGCTTAATCTGAACCCTGTCTTTTTGGAGTAACCTATGGTCTTTTAATAATCATAGAACTGGTTAGTTTTCTAGAAACATGAACTAGGAGATTCCAAAGCATTGCCCAGATGGTATGAAAGCAAACACAGTCTAGGCAGGTTCTCACAGTCAGAGAGAATACTCTGGCACACAGCAGAATAATCCCCGCCTTCCTTGATGGGTGTATGAATATAAAAAAATAGGTGTTCGATTTGATAGATTAATGTCTTATTTATTAGGCCACCTATTCTGAGTAAAAACATTCTGTAAATTATTTGAAACTTAACCTCTGAAAAAGATAACTCAATTTATTTTACCTACTTGGATGGAAAGGCAAATTTCTCTGCCTTCCTTAACAATGACATTGAATGTCATTGATCATTTCCTTTACAATTCTAGATATCTTACTATATTTTTGTACTGATGTCCTCAGGGATGACTGAGGTGTGCTTGTCTCTCAAGATATGTTGCCTTTGCTTTTTTAAGGT
>PVIY010035617.1:0-26136 GCA_004026745.1 Myrmecophaga tridactyla
GAGTTTTATAGTCCTGTGTTCTAGTTTACTAGCTACTGGAATGCAACACACCAGAGATGGATTGGCTTTCAATCAAAGGGGATTTATTTAGTTAACATATAATTCTTCAGAGGAAAGGCAGCTAACTTTCAACTGAGGTTCTTTTTTACATGGGAAGGCACTCGGCTATCTCTGCTGGCCTTCTCTCCAGGCCTCTGGGTTCCAACAACTTTCCCTGGGATGATTCCACATCTCCAAAGGCCTGGGCTGAGCTGTGAGTGCTGAGATGAGATATGCTGAGCTGCTTGGGCTGTACTACACTGAGCTCTCTCATTTAAGCACAAGCCAATTAAATCAAACATCTTTCATTGCAGCAGGCACGCCTCCTAGCTGACTGCAGGTGTAATCAGCAACAGATGAGGTTCACATGCCATTGGCTCATGTCCACAGCAATATAACTAGGCACCTTCACCTGGCCAAGTTGACTGAACCTAAGTACCACATCCTGTTTCTTAGTTAATTTTTCTACATGGTTGTGCTGGTTTGAAAGGATGTATGTACTCTAGGAAAGCCATGTTTTAATCAAAATCCTATTTTATAAAGGCAGAATAATCCCTATTCAATACTGTATGTTTGAATCTGTAATTAGATCATCTCCCTGGAGATGTAACTCGATCAAGAGTGGTTGTTAAGCTGGATTAGGTGGAGACGTGTCTCCATCCATTTGGGTGGATCTTGATTAGTTTACGGGAATCCTATAAAAGAGGAAACATTTTGGAGAATGTGAGAGATTCTGAGAGAGCAGAACAACATAGCCATGAGAAACAGAGAGTCCACCAGCCAGTGACCTTTGGAAATGAAGAAGAAAAACATCTCCCAGGGAGCTTCATGAAAGGAAGCCAAGAGAGAAAGCTTGCAGATGATGTTGTGTTCACCACATGCCTTTCCAGATGAGAGAGAAACCCTGCCCCTGTTTGCTATGTGCCTTCTCACTTGAGAAAGAAACCCTGAACTTCATTGGCCTTCTTGAACCAAGGTGTCTTTCCCTGATGCCTTAGATTGGACATTTCTATAGACTTGTTTTAATTGGAACATCTTCTCAGCCTTAGAACTGTAAACTAGCAACTTATTAAATTCTCTTTTTAAAAAGCCATTCCATTTCTAGTATATTGCATTCTGGCAGCTAGCAAGCTAGAACAATGGTGTACGATAAGTGTCCTCTTTCATCCTTTTGCATATGGATATTCACTTCTCTCCAGCATCATTTGTTGAAGAGATTATTCTTTCCTAATTGAGTGGACTTGTAAAAGTCAATTGGCAATAGATGTAAGAATCTATTTCTGAATGCTCAATTTGATTCCATTTGTCAGTACATCTGGATTCATGCCAGTACCATGCAGTTTTGACCACTGAAGCTTTGTAATATATTGTAAAATCAGGAAGTCTGAGTCTTTTTGCTATTCAAAGTCCCTTACCTTTACAAATAAATTTTATAATTGGCTTTTCCATTTCTGCAAAATAGGTTATTGAGATGTGTTGAATGACAGTTTTGGTGGCTGAAGAATTTTTTTCTAGAAATTTTTTCTTTCAGTCCCTTAAATATATCATACTACTGTTTTTTTGCTTTTATGGTTTCTGATCATAAATTGGCACTTAGTCTTATCTAGGATTGCTTATCTCTGATCAATCACTTTCATCTTGTTGCTTTGAGAATTCTCTCTCTTTCGTACTTAACATTCTGCTTAGAATATGTTTATTAGGATTTATTCTGCTTGGAGTACGTTGTGCTTCTTGAACATGTATATTTATCTATTGTTTAAGAGTTGGGAAATTTTTTACCATTATTTCCTCAAATACTTTTCTTTCCCTTTTGCCCTTTTGTTCTCCTTCTGGGACATCAATGACATGTATATCTGTGTGCTTCATGTTATCTCTCAAATCCATGACATACTGCTCCATTTTCTTCTATTCTCTTCTCTATCTGGCCTTCTGATTGTATGTTTTGATGGTCCTATCCTCTAGTTCACTGATTCTTTCCTCTGCCAGTTCAAACCTTCTGTTGTACTCCTCTGGTGTATTTTTAATTTCTACTATTTTACCTTTAATCCTCATGATTTCTGTTTTTTTTTTTATACTTTTGCATTCTTCTTTATGCTTACACATTGCCTTCTTACTATCCTTTTGCTTTTTATCCATTTTCCTCCATGTCCTTGAATTGATTTAAGAAATCTCTTTGAATTTCTTTGTTTAGTTGTTCCAAATTCTGTGTCTCCTCTGGAATTTTAATTTGTTCTCTTACTAAGCTACATCTGGAATTTTAATTTGTTCTCTTACTAAGCTACATCATCCTGTTTTGTTTTTTTGTGTGTGTGTGTGGCTTGTAATTTTTTTGCTGACATCTAGGCATCTGATTATATTCATGAGATAAATCTGAAGGTCAGTTTCTCCTTCTTCTCTAGGGTTTTATTATTGTTTGGCTTTGTCTTAAGGCTCTTCTTTGATGCTTGGTCCAACTTATTCTAGACCATTAGAATAGCCCAAGTTTAATTGATCAGATTTTCTCAGCTCTTCTTCATCAGATTCTTGCCCTGGATATGCATTACAAATCTTAAGATCGCAATTTTTGTATAATTGTTTCACCTCCAGGCAAAAGCTTCTTTTCTTCTGTTCCTTCTATGGGAATCTTGATCTTCCCATAGAAGATCTGTTGGTTTCTGTGCAGAATTTTCTCCCTAGCTCCTATAATTTATTTAAATTATCTACCTCAGTGCCCCATTTGCTTATGGTTTTCAATTTTGGGACCCTCCCATCCTGCAGCAATTCATATGATCCCCTTTCCCTTTTTTTCTGTTTTTTTTTTTTCTGCTTAGTGTATCCTGCCTCAGGAGGGCTAGATGCAGTCACCACCATGGGTCACCCAGAGAAGTTCATTTTGCATTTAGGTGGTCCACCTGACGGTTACTAGATTGAGTTAGTGTGCTACTTGGTAACCACTTTTCTGTCCCAGTCTCTCTCTTTCTCTTTTTCCTGTCTGGGTCCCTTTTGTATGCAACACTCCTCAGTGGCTTATGTTCCACCATTGATTTCATGGATTTTCATCCTGTGCCAGTATATTAAATGGCATTTGCTGCTTTAAGTGGTTTTATAATCTGTTTCCCAGGTGAAAGGGAGAGAACTGGGTCACTGCTTTAGCAATTTTATAGCTTCATGGGACTATGTGAGTGGGAGAGGAGAGGATTTCTGGGTCAGAACAAAACTTTTATACCTAATATTTTTCTCTTTCTTTGATTTAGCATTTATGGAGTTCCTCTCCAGTCTTTACCATTCTCCAGAGTTCTTAGCAAGTGGGGTTTGCCCTTTAATTCTTGGTTGTCTGGGGAGGTATTTCAGGTATATCATATGTCACCATGTTGATGATGTCACCCTCCTTAATGTTCTTTTGTATTATGCTTTTCACATATCTCATGTTTTATTCCTTTCCATTTGGACCTCCAAATCAGGCAATTTATGAACTTTTGAGATGGTGGCCTAACCAATCTTAATGTCTTCAATCATTCCTCATTTAATTCTTTGTCCACAGTTGTGTTAAATTAACTCTTTGAAAACAAATCATCATCGGCTGGCAGAGAAGATTCTATCTTAATTTTAGTAATGATTTCTTGGAGATTTTTCATCTTACTTGAACAACTGACTCATAAACTTCAATTTCATTGAATTATAATCTATCTTTCTGATGACTAAATTAATGTTCATATTGAAAAAATTGCTTTGGAGATGGAAAAAGGGATGGTCACAAAACAAAATGCAGGTTGGCAAAATTAATTGTTTTATCAGTGGAGTCAAGAAATCCTCAATATCCTTTGTGAGCAAAATAAAATAAAACATAAATTATTTTCACTTTCTATTGATTTGGAAAGAACTCTGTATGTTTTCCTTTTGATTTAGCTATATGTTCCAACATTTATAATTCCAATAACAAAAAGATTAACATTTCTAATCACAGCAAAATGCACTTCATGTATTTCCTCAGCAGCATAGTGTAACGGAATTAGTTTGGATTATGTCATTATAATAAGTTCATAATTTTTTTCAACCAGTAAACAGGCTATGGAAGAACAATTAAATGATATCTCAACACTAATAGTGATGATAATGCAGAAACTTGACTTTTTAAAAAATAATAGAAAAATCTCAAGTTCAAAATATGCCAATTTTAATTCTTTGTATTGCTTAGCTTAATTTAAAGAATGAAGTCAGTCAGTATTAAGGAAAAGGAGTCCTTAAGTTTTAGAATAGGAAACTGAATGCTTACTTGTCCAAATTCCATTTGTAGGTGTGCTTACCTGGGAGAGGGGTTGTTTGAATGTAAGTGGATTACATATGATTATAATTAATTTAGTTTAAATATAGTGGTTTTCATCTACAAGTTGCTCTTGTTTGTTTAGGAATTGTATAATCTATTAAACAGAGTATTCTAATAGAAAATCTGTGGGTCCCTCAAACTGTTCTGAGTCCATGAGGAAACTAACACATTTTTACTATCCATTCAATTCTAATTTCCCAATGGGCAAGCATGCTTCCTAAATTCTAAGGAATACTGTTAGAATACGTATTTAGATATTCTTAGAGAGGAAGGCAATGAAAACTAGGCATAAATATTTCTTTATCATTTATTATCTTAGAAAAACTTGATTGGCTCCAAGATATGAGTTCATACATGTTGTATTTTTATTCTTTATTTAAATTACAAGACTAATTCATTTCCATTTCCAGTGGTTATTAAATAGAGACAGATCTTGCTGATTTTAACTCCTGACAAATGAATGATAAGTATGGCGTAAACTTTTATTGCTACAGATACAGTAGGCACCAGATTTTTAAAAGAATTAAACCAGAAATTCTAACCAACAGCAATTTAAAGGACAAGTCCTTTTCTGGGCTGAAATCAAGACAAAATTTTTGCAGTTTTCCTTGCCTCAACCCCTGAAACATTTTTCAGAATATGAAATTCCATTTATACTCAAACAGACAAATAATCTGTTCTTAGTCCTGTAGGGATTTGAGTGATCTTTAAAGGCTTAGTCAGGAAGGGTCCAAATGACCATATTTTTTCTCATTAACTGTCATATGCAGATCACACTGGGTAAACATGAAGATAAAGTAAGAAGTTAATGCAGTCTGGGGTCAATGCTATTAAACAGGGAAGAGGGAAGCCTTTGAGGCTGTGATAGTGGTGCATTTGACTTGCATTGTTTAGTCATATTTGGAACCTGTCCCCTGGTGTCCTAGGCAAATAGAAGCTTGGTATTATATGCTTCTGGACAATGGAAGAAAGAAAGTAGGATTCTTTCCCGAACAAGTATATGAGTTGCTCTGACTGGGCTTTGCCCTTTGAATGATGCAGAGCAAATATTTTAATTGCTTGTATCAGAGAGTTGGCTTATTTTTAGCTCAAAGGCTGTAGGGAAGAGAAGTAGAAGGGACTGATAATGGACAGAAAGTGACAGTATCTGTACACTGCTCAGCCCCATAGATTTGGAAGTTTTAACAAAGCTAATGACACAGAGTGGGACAGATCTACATTATTCAAACATCAGATCTAGAATACAGTATCCTCTCTTCCAGGAAATGTGGAGGAGCAAATGGAGCAGAAGCATCCTTGACTCAGCCTAGACAAATGACAAGGAAGCAATGACTTCTCAGAGGGTCCAAGCAATTATGTTACTAAAATGGCTTAAGTTTTGTGTGGCACTGAACAATGATTCCAGAAAGAGGAGGCAAGCTCATACAAGGCAAATACCAGTGCAAGTGAGGAAATGTCCTGACTGGGTGACATTAAGTTTCCATTTTATTTAGAAGACTCTTTAAATGTGGGGACCAGATATACATTTATTATTATGGTATGATTGTCCATTCTGATAAGCACTCTGTCTTGGGCTGAAACTAGTTTTTATCACCAGGTATTGCTTATCAAAGGCCCTGTAGCGTCTTATCCATTTTCTCAAATAACACCTACAGGTGTTATTTTTTGTCCTCTTGGAAAAGACTTCTTGGAAAAGGGTCTTCCCTCAGGAACACTCAATGCAAGCAGCCATTTTATTTTATTTAACAGGCCCTAGTTAAAGCCCCTAAATTCCCTGATCTTGACTACCCTACTCGTTTCTAAGTGAGCACCATGCTTCCAGCTTTCTTTCCTGTGAATCATATACTTTATCTTGTAGAAACTCAAATTGGGTTCTACTCCTCTGATGTAAGGATCTTGTCCTCGGCCTTGCTCTCTTCTCCATTTTGGGAGCAAGTCACACACCTACAGACCGGGACATGTGTTAAATGTCAAAGATTGTAAAACTCCCCTCCCCAATCACTGCTGGTAAACAACTCTCATGGGATTCTGTCTAATCTCACTAGAGTCTGCTGAGCCTTATGTCAGCCCCTTGACGTTTGTCCTTCTCTTGGTTTTGGGCAGAGTGTAGACTTCCATTTCCCAACCAGCCACCATTGGGTAGAATTATTCCCCTGTTCGTAAGTCCCTAATTAAAACTCATGGGTAGTATTCTATCAGGTGTGTTCTTTGGTCTTGGGTTTGTGCTGGGCTGAATATCTGATAAGCCAGCCAGGAGACTGCAGAGCCACTGGCAATAGGAAGAGGAGCCTGGCACAGCAATTCCAGCTGCCCATTACCAGACAACAACTGAAAGAGGGTGTGGATGCCTCTGCCCCTTCA
Source organism: Myrmecophaga tridactyla (assembly GCA_004026745.1). NCBI lineage: Eukaryota > Metazoa > Chordata > Mammalia > Pilosa > Myrmecophagidae > Myrmecophaga > Myrmecophaga tridactyla. Next base: position 6,704 of record PVIY010035617.1, read on the forward strand.
GTTCACTGTGGTGCCCAAGAATGCTTCCTCATCACCTCAGTCACATTGTCTGTGAGCATATTCCAGTCACTAAGTGGCAGGTAGATTATGCTGGGCCCCTTACCTTAACCAGAGGTGAAAAATGTGCTTTTACAGCCATAAATATGGCCACTGGACTGCAGCTGGCCTTCCCGGTAGGGAAAGCTAACCAAAGAACTACTCTACATAGCTTAGAAAAGCTAAGTGCACTTTTGGGGGTCCACACATGTGGACAGTAGTAGGGGAACTCCCTTTACTGCACAATTGACCAAAGTTTGGGCTACTGAACATGACATCTTATTGGCATTCCATTAGCCTTACAATTGCACAGCAGTGGGGGTTTGAAAGGATGTATAAGCTTTTAAAAGAGCAGTTGTGCTGGTTTGAAAGGATGTATGTCCCCTGGAAAAGACATATTTTGATCTAAATCCCATTTCATAAAGGCAAAATAATTCCTATTCAATACTGTACATTTGAATCTGTAATTAGATCATCTCCCTGGAGATGTAACCCAATCAAGAGTGGTTGTTAAGGTGGATTCCGGGAAATGTGTCTCCACCCATTTGGGTGGGTCTTGATTAGTTTCTGAAGTCCTATTAAAGAGGAAACATTTTGGAGAATGAAGGAGATTCAGAGAGAGCAGAGCAGAACAACATAGCTATGAGAAGCAAAAGTCCACCAGCCACTGACCTTTCTTTGGAGATGAAGAAGGAAAATGCCTCTCAGGGAGTTTCATGAAACAGGAAGCAAGGAGAAGAAGCTAGCAGATGATGCCATGTTTGCCATGTGCCCTTCCAGATAAGAGAGGAACCCTTACTGCATTCACCACGTGCCCTTCCACTTGAGAGAGAAACCCTGAACTTCATTGGCTTTCTTGAACCAGGGTATCTTTCCCTGGATGCCTTTGGTTGGACATTTCTATAGACTTGTTTTAATTGGGACATTTTCTTGGCCTTAGAACTGTAAACCTGCAACTTATTAAATTCCCCTTTTAAAAAACCATTCCATTCCTAGTATATTGCATTCCAGCAGCCAGCAAACTAGAACAACAGTTAAAAGACAAGTGATCTCTGCAGCAGTGGACATGCCAGCTATATCCGGCCTTCACCAGCCTTGAGCAGCTGTTGAACTAGTTCACCCCTGTTGAATTAGTAATGGTGGTTCTCATGCAAGAACTGCAAATCCAAGTGAAAGAACCAGCAATGCCATACCACAATGAGGCAATAAAAATAACTTGCTCTTGCCTGTGCATAAGCACTAAAAATTGGGGGAAATAAGGTCAATTGGCCATGGACCTGGACAATGCAGCCATGCTGTTTGGGAATCCTAAGCCCACGGAGTATCAGGGCTGCCCAAAATTTAAGTATTAGATCACAGTTTATGCATAAAATATGTAGCTAACCTGGAACCTGCCCCATACCTCAAGGCACAGTATGTATGACTCTGCAGTCACTTATGCCCAGGCTAACTGTGGATTTGACTCCAGAAAGCTCCCTACAATTGCAGGAGGAAAAAGTGGTGTATCTGTCTATTAATGAAAATTTAGCTTATATTCTTTTTGCCCTTACTGTTTGCTATCAGCTTCTGTGGTATCTCAATGCTGAGTGTGCACTGAACTACCACTCTCATGTGCCACTGGCCTGCCTTGGATTGTGACCTCTGTGAATTGGACAGCATAGAATACCCTATGCTGAATTCAGAATATTGGAAAAATCTGAAAGAGAATCTTCTTATTTAAGACTGAAATTATAGGTTTTATCAATTATCAGTAGAATGATGCAATTTCCCTCCTTGTCCGTAACAGCATCGTTTTGTGGAGTTTCTCTGTGTGGGGAACGCCTAGTGTTTTGTTGTCTCTTATGCTGTTCATGAATGCAATATCTACCCTAGTCAATGTAGTCTGCTGTGAGGGGCTGAGTTGTAAGGACTCAGGGCCTGGCCCCCGCCCCTCCAGCATTTTGAGAACAAGTCACACAGTCACATACATGACCGGGAGAGAAATTAAGGGTCAAAGAACATAAGATTCCCCTCCCTAATCATTGTTGGTAAGCAACTCTTGTGGAACTCTGCCAAATCTCATGAGGGCATTGTAACCAAATCTTGTGAGAACCTGTTGAACCTTCTAAGTGTCCCCCTTGCCATTCTTTCCTCTCTTGGTTTTTGGCAGAGTGCAGACCTCCATTTCTCAGCTGGGCAAGTGACTATCAAGAATATCACAAGTGGATTACCTCGGTTCCAAACATATTTTCCGGTGCCCCAACTGTATAACCTTCTCCCAATCAGAATCTACTTCCCAAGATAGTAACTCTTCTTCTGCTGGAAGGTATTGCGTATTTATCAAGCTTAGCAGTAGCCACCCAATTCCTTTGTCTTTACAGATACTATTTCCTTCATATTTCTCAAAATCCTGATATATTGTACCAGATAATGCTTCCCCTTCTACCACTATCTCATTCCAGTTCACCACTATTGGATATTTTAACAATTGCGCTGCTAACTTCTTCCAGGAACCATCTGAGTTCCACCTCCCACTGGTGATTTTAAAGTCAAACCTACCCAACAATTGCTCCATGTGACCTTTTCTTCTTCATTTGCCAGTATCTTCAACTTCTTTATAGCTCTAATTATGCTGTAAAGTTCTTAGCTTCTACCAACCTAGCTGAACTCTGACTTTATAGGGAAATCCCCTCCTTGTTTTCATTCTACCACCACTTTTCCTGTACTTAGTCTCTGGTGAGAAATTAATCTTTATGTGCCTCACATTTTCAAAACATTATACTTAGTGTAGAGTCTTCCATACAGAACATAGTCAAAATATGTTTTGAATTAGAATGGATCTTCTCAGAGACATTTTATGAGTCTTAAATATTGTATTTTAAGAGATAAGTCTACATTTTAGCTCATTTTTTTTATTACATGCTATGTCTGTGTGTGGTATAGATCATGGAAAATATGAAATCTAAATAGACATAAAATATCATCTAGTTTTTATCTTTAAGTGCCTCTCTACCTTAGCAGGATGGTTTGTACAAAATGAATAATTTCTGTTCATTGATTCTGCATTTTGGAAAAGTCCATTGCATTGGAGATTTTATGCAACACTCAGATAAATTTATCAGATTATTATAGTGACTAGCTCCCTAGCAACCAGAAGTACAAACTAAACTCACACAAATCTACAGTTTCCTCAGGACAATTTGCTTCAAGGTGTGAGTGAGAACAGTGGAAGGAAAGGTAAACTTTTATATCGCTAAGCTTTATTTTAAACATTAAGTCAATTCTAGTAGAACCAGAACTAACTAAACATTTGCCTAAGATTTGAAGGAAAAGAAAGTCGGGAAGAAAACTCCACATATAGACCTAGCATAATGAATTCTATTGCCATTTCAGTTTTGAAAATTAGTAGACCATGTTCCCCAAAGAAAAATTCTCCCCCTTGTAAAGACTGCAGAGTCTTTACTCAACACTGCTTCTTTAAAACAATGTCCTTTGTCATTTATGTAATATTGCTTGGGGTTATCAGTTATAGCATAGTAAGATGACAGATTCTTAGCAACATATTTGCTCTCCCTGTAGAAGCCTGCTAGTAGTTGGTGAGATTACACACTGGGTGAGATAGAGGCTGACGATATTTCATGTAACATAAGAACAACTTTTAAAAAATAAGACTTGACTGAATTCAGGTAGCAACATTTTCCCCAAGGAAAATGAGAATATGTGCTTCTTGTTTTTTATGTGTATAATCAATAACCTAAGAATATTTAACATTATACTATGACAGAATGTCTATATACATAAGCTCTTAAGTTAATGGAACAAAAGAAGGGGAAGTAAGCCCTATTGTTGTAATGAATAAGGATAAGACGTGGTTAGTGTTGTCTGCTCTCTTATTTACCTGTTCAGTTTTCTATCCAAAGGACCATTTCTATTATTTTAAAGGGAGTTGTTACTGCTTTAATGCCACAAGTCAAACAAGTAACTGCAGCAATACAGAAAAGTAAAAGAAGGTTAAAAAATTCCCCACATTTTTCCATCTAGAAATAATCATGGTAGATATTAGGGTTAGATGACATTATTCTAAGCATCTCTATATGTACAGAGCAAGGACTGAGATACAAAGAATTTCTATAAAAATGAGATTATGGCTTGCATTCTATTTTCAGTGAAAAGTATTTGTATTTCTTCTGTGTAACATATGGAAAGATAAACTGAACTAAGAGAAGGAAATGGTGAACCATTGATTCATTTTTTCATCTTAATATATTATAGTTAATAGAGTTCCTCTAAAATAAGGAAAAAACAGCAAAATTTAGAATCTATTTTTTTTTTTTTACTACTTAATATCAATTGACTTCCTGCTTTGGAAGCAAAGGAAATTAGTACACGTCATTATTTTTTCACCTCACTCCACCCATTCCCAATTTTGTTAATTATACTGTTATTATGTTGCTAAGTTTTCTAACATTTACATTATTATATGACTACAGTTCCCACGGTTATTAATGTGTAATTCTATATTTAAATATTCAACCCTGCTCTTTTAGCAAAGAGATCTACTATTAATTGATTGATTTTTATTTATCTCTGTTGTCTAGATTTCTTCATCAAGCAATTTTTGTAAGAAGGATCCTGGGTGCTATGTTCCCTGACTTTTTCCATATTTGAGAAGGTCTGTAACTTCTAATGAATGAATAATAATGTGGCTATTTATACATTTCTTACATCATATTTTCTGCTTTTTAGACATTTTTAGATGTTGCTCTTGTTCTCTAGAATGGCATATAATGGTGAAAAGATATCTGAAATCACTCTGAAATCTCTCCCTTGAAAGCAACGTACTTTTCCATCTATATATTTAAATATATTTTTCTTTCCTAAGCTATGGCTTTGTGACTATATATAGGTATCTCTTTTCTTAAAACTATGTGTTCCCTTTTGATCTATAGATCCATTTCATAAAAACTTTCAGCTAGTTAAAATTTAAATCATTTTTAAGGGTGCTAATTACCCTTAGCTTGATGGTCTTTCTCCTTCATTCCTCTACTGTTTTTAATAATCTAATTTTTAAGCATCATTAGTTTCCAGAATTCATGTCTGCACTGAATGCTGCTGTTGTGCATTCTGGAGATATTTTAATAGTTTTTGGATTACATTTTCTTCCAGACTGAATTCTTCATTTATATTTTGTCTGTATGTTCTTTTCCTTCATATTTTTGTTGCAAAATGTCTGCAAGCTTGCATTAATTCTTTACACCTCTTCATGTAGATATTCTATTTACTCTTATTTAGTTTGGGTTATCTCTTTGACTTTCTTACCCCTTTCTAAGGCCTGAATATGCAATTTAAGACATATGTTTCATTCTAAACACTTTAGTCAAGACTGAAGGTACAGGATTGGGAGGAAATAATGATGGTCGGTAACTTGGGCAATTTTTATTGGAAGATTTATGTCTTACTTGTACTATTGAGATTTCGTTAAGATCCCTGAGTCATAGTCAGTCTGAATTGGGGAAAAGGAAAGTCAGTTTTGGTTCATTATACCAATTCAATCTAGAGACTCGAATATTTCAGAAAAGATATAAAAAGTAGGGAGGATAAGAATAATCAAATGCTTTTGCTGCTTCTTTTTTTTTTGTCATTTTTTTCTCTGGTGGGGATATGAAACTTCAACTGGTCCTTTCTTTTCACTTACCTAATTCTTAAAGTTATTTTATTTATATTCAAAGGCTTATGGAACTTTGAGATAGATAGTTAGAGAAAACTTTTTATTATATAGATTCAACCAAAATTCTTTACCTGGTTCCTGGTTTGACTTATAGTGTTTCTTAAAGAAAATATGTCTATCTGGTATTGAATGTAGTAGGTCTTATGCTAGGAGTCCCCCAAACCCTGGAGTGGGTCCCTGGTCTGCTTAGTCCTGTGCATACGTACATTGTCCTCAACTTCTTTATACCACAGGTTGATGTTAATTAAGGGGAAGGGTGCAGTGGACAAAGCTAAGCCACAGGTTCTTCCTACCTGTCCTTTCAATGATGTACTTTATTATTATTTCTCATTATTTCTTATTTCTTAGATCTATGAGCAATCCCTCAGGTAGTTACGCAAAAAGTCACTTTCCAGTAGCTGTGTCAATATTTCACTTCAATTGTAATAATAGTGATAATTCTTGAAGAATAATATGTTGGTTTGGGAAAAAATAGCTGAATTCCTAACATATTTTCTTTCTCTTGAAGAAATAGTGACCAATGACAACTATTTAACTTTTTATCGAAGTTATTTTCATGCCAAGAATCCAAGCTAAAGGGGATCAGGCAAGTTTTCTCTTCATGTCAAGCCACATCAGGCAGGAAGGAGAAAAACTGGTAAAATACCAGAATATAATAATGCTTGAAGTCCCCAGGCTTCTCAATTAGAGTGTCCTGACTTACATTTCTAATTCCATGTTTCTTTCCTAATTGCCAACATAATTAAGGATAATGATTTTTCACAGTACTCTCCAACAATCAAAGAAGAATCACCACTTAAGCTCAGGAGGATTGCATTTTAGCAAAAAGAGAAGAAAACCCTTATATTTACCAATGAATGAAGTTTCTGGATTGCCTTTTCATCACAATTGGTGCAAAACTAACAAATGTCACTTGAATCAAGTAATGTTTGCTCATTACGACATGCTTTGGTTGCAGACAAATGTTTATTCCTTTATTAGATGGAGTTCTTGTTGCCTGTAGGTTTTTTCTTTGCACATTGTCTGTGGGGCCAAGGATCTTATGCTCACTGGTCCCGGCAGCAGATGCTGTGAACATGAAGATGTAGCAGTTCTGATGTGTCGAAATTCAAACGATAAATGAAAACCCAACTAACAGTGGATTAAATAAATATGTTTTTAATTATAAAAATCTGGAAGTAGGCTTCCTTTTATTGTCGGCTGGATGGGGACAGAAGGATGATAATAGCCACCATCATACCTTTTATTAGGAAAGCAAGGGGTGTTGGAGTAAAAAGTACATGACTAATTCTATAACGGGAAGCAGGAAGACAAGATTTGGGAATGCTTATTGAATCACCCATTTGTCAGAAAATAATAAGAAACTTAACATGTTTGCATGTGTTTTGTTTTCCATTTTAGTTGTGCTTCCCACCTTTGTCTGCAAGCTTCCATCAAATAATGAATCTTCATTCGTTTGATTATCCTACTTAGAGTTAAGATATTCAAAGATCTAGAGTCAGTCAAAACTGACTCATCGATCTAGTCATTCTTTTTCCCATAGATCCTTCTAACAGTTCCATTTGTGAAGGACTTTTGTAAATTATTTTGCTGACCCTGGACGTTTGAGTTTTGCTTGCATTAGGCTAAATAGACTTAGTGATATAATGGAAAATATGATGGTTATAAATACTGAAATCTATATTCTGTTCCATTTCACATACAGATTTGTGGAAGAAAAATGAAACAGCAATGACAAGAAAGCCAGAATCACAAAGCTGGGAAAAGAGAGAATCTAAGAAATTATTCTAGAATGCTAAACTGATAGACAGATGAAAAGGGGCTCCTGAGGATTTGCCCCAGGGGAGTCAAGTTATGAGGCTCAGTGGGTTAAACTAACAACGGGAAGCCCTAGATGTAAGGATTGAAGTTAATATTTATGTAAGATTTGAACTACAGGGCCCCTTAGGTTAACTAGCTATGCAATATTAATGGGAAAATTTGGTTCTGTCACCATTTCTCATAGAATGGGAATGAATTGAATGTTATTAATACTTAACAAGAATATGTTAAAATATCAAATTGCTTAGGGAATAGTGCACTGTGGAGGCACCTAAGGTGCTCCAAAAATCAAGGCCTTTTATAAAATAAGATGAAGAAGAAAGAGGTGGAGGGAGAGGGGAAGAAGGAGGAGGAGGAGGAAGAGGAGGAAACAAGGAAAGAAATTTGAAAGATTTCACAAAAACAATAGCTTAACTTGAGAGGCAGGAGAAGCCTCCTTGGAATTCCAAGTTCCGCTAAGTGCAGTGGAGGATTCTTGTTAAAATTAAATCACAACAGTCAGGAAACAGAATCTACGGCCTGTGGGAAGCTGGGCTATGTGAATACACTAAATTCTGGCTTTTTATAGATGTTTTGGGAAACCCCAAAGCTAGGAAGTAAAGTGTTTGTTGAAGAGAACAGAAGCAGATGGCACAAAATCTTTGTGTGATTATGGACATATATGTGCTGAACAAGAAAAATACTTTTATGTTTAGCAAGCAGGAGTAGGAAGCAGAGGGAATAACTGATGTGTGACAGAAACAAAAAGCAAGGCCTCTAATAAAAGAAGAGAAACAGAACAAATTCTCAAAGGTATATTACTGTGGCCCAAACTTGGAGTAATTTACCCTCCACCCTATTCATTTTTCCCTGAAAGAAGGCACGCGACTCAGACAAAACTTGACAATCTGATTTGGAACAAAGAAGGAAGACATTATTTCCTTCTCTTGACATGAACACTCCAAGGCCTTGTTTCCTTATCTACCAAGTTCCTTGGAACACTCTTAATCTATAAATCCGGGAAGGCTAAATAGAGCATGGCACAGAGTGAAGAGTTTTCCAGCCCACCAGCATAAGTTTGTCCTTTTCTAGGTTTAACAGGCAGTGTTTTACTACAACTACATCAATGAATTCACAGCACATTGCCTGTTTCAAAATTGCAGGCTAACTATTGATCATGTTGTAAGGAACTGATTTTAGCTACTTGTGAAATTATTTGAGGGTGTTTAAATTGGTAAAAGGCCATGTGCATTTGACCAACACCAAATGGATAAAGAGAAAGAGGAGCAGAGTTTCAGCCTCTAGCAGTCCATCCTTGTGTAGACTATAGGCAAAAAAAAAAAAAAAAGAGTTGAACATAAACATTTTGTTGAATACCTCCTGCTGCTCTTCTCAGCAGTCCTCTTAGTGTTGCACCCCACAGTTCTTAGCTATCCCCTGGAGTTAAGGAACCACATCTTGACTGTTCTCTCTCTAGACACCTATCTATGCTCCTGTATGACCAACTTGGTCTCACGTTCTTATAGTTGTGGCTATTATGTGTAGTCATAGTTAACTTCTGTAGAAAGAAATATTTTTTTCTGAAAAAGACAATAGTGAATTATTGACTTGTGAATATTATTGCATCCTTGGGTATTTGAGTCATAGGATCCCCTCAGGTACTTCTAGCATTCAACCATTTGAGGCAAAGAAAACTGCTTCGTTTTTTTTTTTTTTTTTTAAATTTGCATATGGGCAGGAGGTACCAGGGATCGAACTCCAGACCTCTAGCATGGCAGGTTGGGGCTCTGCCTGCTGAGCCACGGCAGCCACCCTTTTGCTGAGCCATGGCAGACACCCAAACTGCTTCATTTTAAGGAATTGTGATGGTTGGGCTCAGGTGTCAGCTTGGCCAGGTGATGATGGTACCTGGCCAGGCAAACACTGACCTAACCATTACTGCAAGGATATTTTGTGGTTGGTTGATCAGTTGATGACATCTGTGTTGATTACATCCACCACCAACTAAGGGGGTTTCTTTCACAAACGAGAATCCGATAAGTTGGGTTTGATCCAATCAGTTGAAGACTTTTAAGGGAGAAGAGAGAATTTTCACTGCTTCTTCAGCCAGCCAGCCTCTCCTGTGGAGTTCATCGAGACCCTTCATTGGACTTGCCAGCTTCACAGACTGCCCTACGGATTTTGGATTCACATCCTGATGGTTGTGTGAGACATGTTTATAAATCTCATATTTGCAGATATCTCCTATTGGTTCTGATTCTCTAGAAAGCCCTGACTAATACAGAGATGTTTTTGCTTGGCTTCCTTCAGAGGAGAATCTGAGGCAAAGATTGGTTTCCAGTAAGCTTTTCTTTTTAATCTTTTTTTGGGGGGTGGGGGTGAGGGTTGGAATGAGAGAGACATAAGGAATAGAAGAGAGGAGAAAACCAAAGACAAGAAGGTGTTACTTCATCAGTCACCACTAGCAGTGACTGGAGCTTGATCCCACAGGACTGTCTGAGGAGATGGGTGAAATGTGCTTCAGATCTGTCCCCTGAGGGTGCAAAGGAGAAAGCATTCATACATCAGCACCTGGCCCTGTTGCTCAAGGGACAACCCGTGGTCATTAACTCCCTAAAACTTCCTGGTTGTGCCTGGTTGGATGCTGCAAGTTCCCTGTGGCAGCAGAGAAGCCTTAAGGAAGAGAGCAGGAGCCCTGAGATGAGTTTGAGAGAGTTGCTGTTGAGATTCACCTGCAAAAAACTGAGCCACAGTTCAATGCACAGGCTTTTGCAGCAGCAGTGGCTGGAGATAAGGGCTGGGTCAGATAAGCTCCAGTATAGAATGTGCGAGGTACCTGATCCACTGGAGAAAGCCGTTAAAATATTGCTAGCCTCAAGGGCAGTCTCGTAACAAGATACACAGTGTAGGGCTGGATAAAGGACTTTCTCTAAAGGAGGGTTGACTATAAAGAAAGTCAGAATATCCTTCCCTCCCCCACTGGGCTTCATTACAAGAAAGTTCTAGGTGATGAATGGGCCTCCTTGGCCATGAGTTATTCTCAGATGCAGCATGTTGCTTGTAATGAAGTGTCATCAACTTTTCAATAAAATGGATAGGGGAGAAGTGTTACATGATCTCAAATTGAATCTGAATCTCAGAACAAATCACAAAGGAAAATATTCTGTTTTCCTTCATTTCTCATTGTTTTGTCATGCTCCATGAACCACTTTAAGAAAAGCAATTAATTGCTTTAAATTAAACCAGAGTATTTAAGCAGGTGAACAGAGAATTCAGCATTCCAATTCCATGACTGTCAGACTCCTCAATGTCCCACCAAGCCATACAAGTTTACTCCTTCTATTTGTATGGTTTGTTCATCATTTCTTCTTAACCCTTCTATTATTCCAATCAAATTCCACCTTTCATTTAGGACTTTACCTCAAGCTCTCTCTCCCTCATTAAGCCATATCTGAATCTGTCAGCCTGATTGGACTCTCCCTTACCTCCACTTTGTTAATAAAAAAGTAAAGTTCTTCAGTGTACCCAACTGCTGATCCTCAGATTGAGCATACAACATTTGATGCCATATCTCTGTCACTTTTCTTTCAACAGTGAGACAATTTGTAGTTCAGTTCTTCTCAGATCTACCTCATTACCCGATACATATTTATATGAAGCACTGAAACATTCATTGATCTTTTAAAAATTGGACATTAATTTATCCAGTATTTTTTTCAATAAATTCTTTAATTTATTCAGTATTTCTTTCAATAAAACAGTATTGAACATTTACGCCAAAGGTGCTCGGGTTGGAAGATACTCAGCGGCAAAACTTGTAAGATGCCTACCTCACAGAACCTATGTGGGACTAGTGGTGGGTACAAATAATGCATGCAATTTGCCAAATCATTATAAAGTTTGAAAACTGAATTTCCCTTCCTAAGAAGGGAATAGGGAGCTGAGGTGGAGAATAACAGAGGTAGATTTTATTATGTAGTGTTCAAGAAAGTGCTCTATGAGAAGATGACATTTAAGCTGAGACTTAATTATGAAACAGATCTATCTCCAAGGCAGGGGATGGGAGAAGAGTATTTTAGGAAGAGAGTACATCATGGGAAAAGGCCCTGATTAGAGAGAGTGTACAAATAGAAAGGAATGTGTCTGAGAGGAGGTTAAAGAGGCAAGCAGGGCTGCCGCATGCCAGACCTTACACGTATGGTGAAAATCATGGCTTTCATTTCAAGTTTGATGAAAACCCCTTCAAAGATCATATGCAAAGGAATTGGATTTCCTTTAAAAGGATCCATTAACTATTATGTGGAAATTTTTCGAAAATGGCAAAGATAGAAATGCAGAGATAAGTTATAAAATGAAGCCATGGTTCAGGCAAGAATTTATTGGTTGCTTCCACTATGAAACAAGGTTTCACGATGAATTTTAGAGAACAAGTTGTCAGATCTTGATAAAAACCTTGAGAGATGAGTGTGGAAAGGTAAGATAGTATGTACTGCCTTGGCATAGTAGAATTTTTGATACATTCATCTTTTTTCATTTTAAAAATAGGATCAATTTCTTATACAGACTCCATATTCTCCTTAAATTCCTAAGAATAAAATAGACGTTGAATAAATATTTGTTGTCCTGTTTATTTAATAATAGGCTACAAAATAGTTTGCTGCAATTATATTAGATGCCAGAATAAAATATCTTAAGCACTTTCAAGTCCTTCCAATCTAGTTTTTATTACTCTGTTACTTGGAAAATGGAAGCTAACAAAGAGAATGTTGACTCTTGTGGGTGTTTCATAAAACTGGGGAATCTCTCTATTGGGTTTAGCATTGAGAATTGCCAAACTATTAAGTGTGATTTGAAACAGAATACAAACTTGGCACTTAAAATACGACACTGTGTGTCCTTGCGTTTGCTGAAGATTGAAGATTTCATAATCTGTGTAGACTCCAGATAGCTCTTATAAAAGCAAAGTCAAATTTTACTCAAGACAGTCCCAAGAGGATGGGGACACCCCAGCACCCTCACAGTAAGAACTTTTCCAGGTAAAACTCTGAAATGGAAACAGTCATATACACAGTTCTTTTTCCTTCTCATGTGCCAAAATTTTCTCTAAGGTAAAATGTAAAACTAATTTAGAGCATGGTGTAAAATCCTTGAAAGAAGTTCTTAAAGGGTAGTATTTCCCCAGAATATATGGTGCCAAAGAAATAATTCCAGACATTAATTTTCAGGCATTCTGGTGCTAAAGGAAAAGTATCTCTCAAGAAAAATCCTACCAGAAGGGCCAATGATGTCTCTACCTACTCCATATTCATATGAGATCTGGGGAGTATCTTAAGCTAAAACTCCAAAATAGGTTTTGGACATGGAGAAGGACAGATTGGGGGGGGGGGGCTTGTCAGACTTACACATCCTGGAACTTCCCTGCAAATTTCAAATTTCCTTACATCCCTCTACCGGAAGCTTTTAATGAATGGTAGAAATAGCTATATTACCATAAATCATGGGGGTTTTAGCCCTCTCTTCTTAGAACTGGAAAACATAGATGCAGACAGGAGAATTCTTTCTCCTCATGTTTGATAGGCTTATAATCTAGCTGTCTAAAATTTGAAGAGAAAAATCAAATGTTTGGAAATGTTAGATCACAGCCAGCATACACTTTAGGATAATAGTTCCAGTTTTGGAAGTTGGGTCACCACATTTATTGATGTCCCCATACACTTCTGTCTGCTGATCCTAGGTTGGCCTGCATGTTTCTTTTTGAGTAGTCCTTTTTGAGTAGCATTATGCTCATACATCTGATGGTTCCAGGATTCTGGTTCTACCCTGACACTGACTCAGAAGGTTTTATGCTATGTTCTTGACAACACCTTTCTGGAATATAATATATGACTCTTGATGTATATTTTTGCTCATCCCTTGCATACTGACAAAACTTCATATTTGAACAGTGATCATCTGTTATGAGCATTGTCTGTATACCTTACTGTCTGAATGCTTAGTAGTCTGCTACCGTAAGCCTGGGCACTTCCAGTGACATGGAAATCATTATCTCTTAATGTGAGCCATTATTTCTTTGCAAAATTCTAAGCTTTATGAAATTTCTCTTTACTATGAGGCAAGTTCAATCTCTTCGTAGCTTCCATCCATACTAGCTTAAATTCCATGAACCATATTACCCTTTTCTTATGAAAGTTTCTCAAATATTTGGAATCAGCCATTTTATCTAATGTGATTTATCTTCTTTAGGTTAAATGACCCCAATTTCTTCAACTATATCTGTTAAGAAAGTTTGCAAGACTATTTTACCATCCTGTTTGCCTTCCCAATCACTCTAGCTTTTAAAACTTTTCTTTCAGTGACCCCTGCCCAAAACTGAACACTATAATTCTAAATCTGTCCACTATACTGGAAGCCATTTTAACTCTTAAATGCACCTCCTCCTTCAATGTAGTTTCCATTCTGCTGAAGGTGGCCTTTTCTTACTGTTCTTACTTCTCAAGTGTTGTTACTCACCTTAATTCCAACTAAAAAACACTAAATGGTCTTCTATGTGTTCCTGCTTAAATTAATATGATTTGTTTCGCAAATGTATAATTTAATTTTTTTATCCTTGTTTAATTAACATTCCTTCTTTATATTTGAATGTTTGACTATATCCCAGTCACTAGGCTAGTCAGTGAGGAGACAATGTTGAATTAGATATCATGATCTCTAATTTTCAAAACTTACAATCTAATGGAAAATACAAATAAGGAACTAACCTGGCAATTACAAATTATTATGATGATTGCTGTCAAGGAGGAAATAAAGGGTGTTACTGAAGTATATGGGAAAATCATTTGCCTTGGTAGAATCCAGAGGTGTTCTTGGAAGAAGTGATACCTGAGTTAAGGAATTAGCAATATGAAGTAGGAGAGGAGGAATATTCCAAGTAGGAAACTTCTTATCTAAATGTCCAGGCACAAGGCATGGTGTTTCCTAGAGACTGATAAAAGTGAATGGGGCTTAGATATAGTGTGGGAGGTATCTATTGGTGGGGGATGATTCTACGAAAACCTGTAGGTTCCAGGTCATAATATACTTTGGACTATAACCTGAAAGGAATTGGTAACCATTGAAAGATTTGAAATATGGGAGTGATATGATCATTATTATGTTTCAGAAAAATTACATTGGCTACTGTGGAAAATAAACTGGAAACAGGAAAATAAGACAGAAAAATATAGTCATTAGTTAGACAAAGAATTGGGGTCACCTAATGTAAGGATTTGGTAGAGAATTTGTCAATGAGATGACATATTTGTTATATGAAAGGACTAATAGGTTTAATCACTAGTGTTTTGGTGTATCAGAGGATAAAGAGTAAAGAATAAAAGATGATAACTAGTTTTTGGCTTGGAAAACTGCAAAGGTTGACTATTCACTGAAAGAAGAATCAGACTTGAGATGGAGTAAGAATATGATTTTAGTTTTGGTTGTGTTAGGTTTGAATTATTACAGGTATTCAAATGTAGATGTTCAATAAGCAGATTCATGTATGGCTTTGGAACTTAGATGCCATGTCTAGGGCTGCAAAAGCAGATCTGTACATCACAAGTGTATGTAAGAAAATTGAATTCAAAGGATTGCATGAGTCATGAGAGAGAACTGTAGAATGAGAAGATAACCAAGTTGAAGAAAAAATTCAGATGACCTCCAATATTCCAATCGAAAAGAAACAAGGAAAAAAGAGGAGCGTCAAAAGAAGGATAAAAAGTTGCAGGCTTAGAGACAGCATGAAAAACAGAAATGAAAACAAACAAAAAAGCCCAGTAGAATGACTTATTATGAAAGTCTAGGAGATAGCCAAAACTGTTAAATGCTGCCCAGGGTTCATGTCCATTGATTATTATTATTATTATTATTATTATTATTATTATTATTATTATTATTGCATGGACAGGCTCCAGGAGTCGAACCTGGGTCTCCAGCTCAGTAGGCGAAGATTCTTGCCACTGAGCCACTATTGCACCGCACCCCCCACCCCAATTTAATTTTAAAAAATAAGGAATTGGTTAGACCAAACTAGGGGCAACTTCAATGAAGCAGTGAGGATGGAAGTCACGTTATATTGGATTGAGGAATAATGAGGATAATGAAACAGAAACAATAATTGTAGACAACTGACCATGAAGGGAATGTGAGTAGAGGATAGTGGAAGAGAGGGGGCTTTTTTAAGGTGGCAAAGATGAAGAGAAATTTAAATGATCATGGGAAAAAGCTGTTCATGGTTAGAGAAGAGGGAGGGGATACAAAGATGTTTATGAAAGCAGGAGGAGATAGGATTTCTTCTCTGGCGTTTCTGAAAATGGTAATATAACTTTTGCATAAACCATTTTTAATGACCACTTTGCCAGCATTTCCATTTTTGAACATTTTTAATGACTTAAAATGATTCTTTATATTTAGGAAAATCTCTCTATTCCTTATTTATCGATTTATTCATTCTACCAGCATACACAAATGCTAATGAAATATCACAGAGACATTGGGCCTGTGCTGGAGGCAAAAAAAATAAAGCATGGTCCTACCCTTCAAGGATTCAACTGCATATAGAAAAGGGATATAAATAATCACTCTCAAAATTTGTACTCATTTTGTCTTCTGATGCCATACTGACAAAAGTTAATTAAATTTTTAAAATGATAGCTCTTCAATATTTGAAGAAAATTATTATGCCTCCTTTTGTATCTTCTGGAAACCATGCAAATTCTGGGGATATTCAACAAAGAAAGGTATCTTTCAATATCCAGATAAGTCTTTTGTATAATGAGCTCTTAAAATGTTTTCCACAAATGAAAAACAATACTCTTAATCATGGTCTGAATAGTTCATCTAAAATAATTAATCTAGACATAATCAATCCTGTGTCATATTAAAATGGCATAAACATTTTTAGCAATTGCACTTTGATACTGGTGTATATTGGTATCTCAGTCACCCATCTTTGGATTTTATGTTTAGCTCTGTTTTAGTTTCCTAGGCTACTCAAAACATGCCATGAATTGGTTTGACTGAAACAATGGTAATTTATTTGCTTACTGTTAGAGTCCCAGAAAATGCCCAAATCATGGCATTATCAAGGGATGCTTTCTTCTGAAAGACCAGCTGCCAGAGACCCTTGGCTCCTCAACTCCTCTGACACATGGCAAGGCACACAGCAGCATCTGCTGGTCTCTCCTGTCTCCTCTAGGTTTCATTGATTTTGGCTTCTTGCTTCTGAGGACTTTTCTCCCTCTCTGATTCATTTTGTTTATAAAGGACTCCAGTAATAGGATTAAGACCCACCCTGAAGGAAGTGGGTCATAACTTAGCTGAAGTAACCTCATAAAAAGTCCTACTTACGATGAGTCTATACCCACAGGATTGGATCAACTTCAAGAACATGTTTTTCTGGGGGTATATACAGTTTCAAGCCACCACAAGCTTTAAGCCAGGATGATCCTAATCCTTGTTCTAGACAATTGATGTTTTCACTGAAAATACATGAATTCTCATGTGTTAATTTCACTATCATTTAGGTCATTGTTCCAAACTCTGTTTATCTCTAAGAATCTGGTTCTGTTATCCAATTTGTTGTCAATCACTCTAAATTTTCTTTAGAAAATGGAACTTGATTTGACATCAATAACTATCATTGCATCAAACAACAACGGACTAATACAAATCTGTCCTGCACATCACCTGAGAACTATTCAGTCTGATGTCAATAAATTATTAACTTTTGGTTTAACTATCTAAAAATAGAACTAACAGAACTTGTCTAGATTGTATTTTTCTCCACTTATACCAAAGAATATCATGAGAAACATTTGAGGTTTCTAATAGAAATTCCAGAAAACCTGAGACTTAGGAGTAATATGTTAACCACTGGGAAAGAATAAACTATTTTCTAGTCAAAGGTTAAATTAATGTTATAATAAGGTCAGTGGGTCATGGAACTTTCGTTACCTTAACCAAAGAAAAAGAAACAAAACAAAACAAAAAACCCCAACAACATAACCAAAACAAAATATAAAACAACAATTTCTCCAGACACATCAAGGCTTGTTTTACGTAAATAGTGATTTTCCTGTCTTTTCTTTGAGATTTTTAAATGTCAGCCAACAACATTTCTTGGCTTCTTTTTTCTGGTGCCAACTCCTATTGACTATTTTATAAAATCTCATGGAGACTGTTTGCTTCCCCATTCCACATATAATTAGGAGTTGGATGTAGCTAAAACATAAAAAAGCTCTATTTAATGTTTTTGGATGACATTTTAAAAGTACTAAGTCATAATCTATTACTATGTTTTAATGGTATTTCCGTTATGTATATTAATATTGCTCATTTTGGTGCCTAAGTTAATTTTAAATAACTTAGGGTGAAATTCTTTCAAAATTACGTTTTTTAAAAAAATTCTTAACTGGACATCTATAATATTGTAGAAAACTTAGAAACCACAGAAAACAAAAAGATGGAAATAAGCCACTTGTAATTATTAACATTTTGGCATACCAACATTTCAAAATATGAAGTGTTTATGAAATATATTTACAAAATATGCTTACAAAATATGGATTGTACTTTACAAACTTTTTTCACTTAGCAATATAAATTAATTTTTTTCATAGTTTATTAAATTTCCCCCTAGAATATAATGAAGGTAGCATAGAATTTAATCCTATGGATATGCTATAATATATTTACTTGAGCACTCTTTAGTTTTTTTTGCATGATCTTTAAATATTATATAATAAACACAACAAATAAATACAACAAATATTTTCATGCATTTTTATTATTTCATGACATATTCCTAGAAGGAGAATAGTTGAATCATGGAAATTCATATTTTCAATGTTTTTTATGTATATTTCCAAATCACTTCTACAAAATTATCATTATCATCAGCTTTATAGCTAAACCATACAGGTTCATATTTTACCCTACTTATTTTATGATGTATCTATCCATTTATTTTTCCCTTTATCCATAATCCATAATAGTTTTTAAGTATTTCAAAGTAAATTACAAGCAACAGCATATTTTTCCTTTAATATTTCAGCATTCATACAGTTAACTAATGTTTGATATCAGTTTACCATTTTCCTTTTAATGTAAAAGTTGTACAATAAACCAATAGAGTATGCGTTATGGGTTGTATTGTGTCTCCCAAAATGATATGTTAAGATCCTCACTACCCTGATTCCACGAATGTGACCTTATTTGCATATAGGGTCTTTGAAGACGTGATTAGTTAAAATGATTCCAAACTGGACTACAGTAGACTCCAATCCAGTATAAATGGTGTCCTTATATAAAAGGGAAGGAGACAGAAAGACACACAAAGGAGAACACCATGTGACAAGTGAGGTAAGATTGAAGTGTAAGGATTTCTGGCATATCACCAGAATCCAGGAAGAGACAAGGAAGGATTGTTCCCTCTAGAATTTTGACTTCTAGCCTTCAAAACTGAGAGAATAAATTTCTTAAGGCATTTCATTTGTGAGATCTTATTACAGCAGCTCTAGGAAACTAAGACAGTTTATTTTCTGTGTTTGGACAAATGCCTAGGTCTCTATAACCCAAACTATTAAGATATAGGACATCATAGTATTGTTCAGACCTCCTGTTTTTTCTTTATTTTTAGTAGTTCCATCAATTGCTAAAAAAGGGATATTAAAATCTCTAACCTTAAAAAATTGCCTCTTAATTATGTCAAATTTTTGTTCATTTATTTTGATGCTTTATTTTTAGGCATAAATTTATAATTGTTTAGTCTTCCTGATGAATTGATCATCATATTATTTTGAAATGTCCTCATTTATCACTTGTAATATACTTTTTCTAGAAGTCTGCTTCATGTAAT
>PVIY010035618.1:0-26126 GCA_004026745.1 Myrmecophaga tridactyla
AAAAAAAAGCCCTGATTTTTTTTTTTTCCTTCCATCAGCCTTGCCTCCTCTCTGCAGGGAGAGACCTCAGGGGTCCTTTTCTTTTTGCTCTGGATTTATCTGTGCTCACAGCTTATGTTCAGTAGTCTTAATTTGTTAACTAAAACTGGCAGTTGGAGCTTGGTTGACTTATCTTCCCTGGCTCTTGACAGAGACTACTTCTTTTCCCCACAGGGAAGTGTCTCCAACACAGCCAGCCATGCCACTGGGGGAGGGGCACCACCCTCCACAGTTTAGGGGCTTTATTTGTAGTTCTGTACTGTGATCTCTGCCCTTCCACCCAATCCAGATTGGTGTATGATGTGTGTCTGGTCACAGATGTCTCCCAAACAATTGTTCCAGTGCCTGGCTATTTACTAGCTGCTCTAGAGGATTAACTAAATTCCACATCACCCTATTCTGCCATCTTGTCCTGCCCCTCTGAAAGCATAACTTTTGTTTCTTTTTTTGTTGTTGTTCCATGGTCTGGGACTCGAACCCCGGTCTCCTTGGAAGGCAAGCATCCTACAACTGAATAAAAGCATAACTTTTTAAGTCCCATTTCCCCCCCATACTTTTTTTTGGTTATCCGGTGATCCAGTGTTTCTGCTCTGTTTATGCTTTCTTCACTTCAAATGTGCTGTAGGTCTCTATCATTTCTCATAGGCTCCTTCTTCTCCTCTCAATTTGATACTTCAAGTGCCAGTGAAAATGATTCTAAAATCTGACTCGACAGTGTATGCCCATAACAAGTTCTATTTAAATTAGGCCAAGCGATTGGCAGTACTTTGGAGACTGGAAAATTATCTAAGGAAAGTTAAGCTGTGTACACTTATAAATGGAAATTTAATTGAAATAGAAAGTGTTACTTAGAGAACTATACTTATGAGTTCTGCCTCAATTCAGTTACTGATAAGCTACTAAGTTCTGCATACTGAAACTACAACAGTGAATGAGACAAGAGCTCTATTTCTGAGCAGCTCCCATACTCAGGGGAAAGGCATACATATTTAGTATGCAAGAAATTGTTATGAAACAACATCATTATTCATCAGTTTAATTCAACAAATATTCATTAAGCACCTACTAAGTACCAGGTCCTGGTCTGGATCCTGTGTATACATCAATGAATACAACAAAGTCCCTGCCTAACCAGAAAGTGACATTCTAGTGTGTACTGGGGAGCTGGATAACAAACAAGAAATCAATAGTATACTGGCTGGTGGTGATCATTTTTTCTATGGAGAAAAAATAAAGCAAAATAATGGCACTGAGAATGACAGGGGTGTGTGTGTGTGTGCTTTTTAGATAGCCTGGCCCGGGCAAATCTCTGTATGTTACTGACTTTGAGCGGAGGCCTGAATGAAGTTAGAATCAAGGGGAGACATGGGGGACAGGAGACCCCTGCAGAGGGAATAACAGTAATGCCATAATATTACATGCCAGCCGTGGATAAGGAGCTTTGGAACTTATGTGATGGAGCAAACAATTTAAATGCCTTGTGATTTTTTTTATTTGTTTTTTGTTTTTGCCCTGTTATTTTAAGTACATTGTTTTATGACACTGTTGAATTATTTTTTTATAACAAACATCTGTCTGCAAGTGTGTATTTAATAGCAAGATATTTGTATTTCAAAAACAATGAATATTTCAAAATGATTAAGAACCAGTGCTAGCTTTCTCTCTCTCATGCATAAATGCATGTGTGTAAAGGTGAGGCAGGAGTTCTGTGGTCTTAGTGCAGACAGGGTAAGCCCCTTTTTATACTCCCCTTTTTTCCTATAAAAATTCCTCATTCTCTCAGTGTCATTGATAGGAAAAAGTATTGTGATTCAATCAGTTCAGACTAGTACAAGAATAACTAGAATCTTTTCAACCAGTTTAGAGCTTTTGAATGCATTTAAAAATAACACACTTAGTAAGTCAAATAAATGCATCTTTACAGTTGAAATTTCAGGGAGAATGATGAGGCAGATGAACTTTTTCTGGTATCAGATACTTTTAGGCAATGAAGTGGTCCTAACACCTTTAAAATCACAGTACCTAGCTCCCTAAGGTTGTACTTGCTGTTTGTATTACAGGGAATTGTGGCTGG
The DNA here is from genome assembly GCA_004026745.1 of Myrmecophaga tridactyla. Classification (NCBI taxonomy): domain Eukaryota; kingdom Metazoa; phylum Chordata; class Mammalia; order Pilosa; family Myrmecophagidae; genus Myrmecophaga; species Myrmecophaga tridactyla. Next base: position 2,114 of record PVIY010035618.1, read on the forward strand.
GGTATAGACCTGCCAAGAAACAGTTCTTGATAGCCGTTGCTTCAAGCAGATAAGACGCTAGAAGGGAGATAACAGACCTTATAAGGTAAGTGCTGGTGTTGGTACCAGCCCAAGCTTCTATAAAGAGAAGCCCAAAGATGTGGGGAGAAACCCTAGGGAAAGATCATGTGAGCCTGTCCTTAAAGGATAGGTTGGAGAAGGGAAGGAATGAAGTATAAGGCACCCCAAAAGGAGAAGATGACCTGAGCAAAAACACCGTTGATGTATAGGTAATGGAGATAGTCCTGAGGGATGAGGGCAGAGGATCCAGATTGTAGGCTGCAGGAATAAACTTTGGAAGACCAATGGAAGCCCAAGAAGGGCAAGTAAGCTCTGTGTTTTCCTTCTTTTGCAAATTGTTTTCTGGCTCATTAATTTACAGGTTGTAGGGAGAATAATCCCCTCACTCCCGCCGCCATCTGTCTGCTCTTAGTGGGGGCATGGTTTTCAAGGTTTCCCAGTCTTCCTGTAAGCAAGGAGTAAGCACCTCTTAAGATGTGCATTTTTGTTATAAAGTGTACAAGTTCATAACAATTCAAGCAGTGCAGAAGAGTAAGACCAGATAAAACATTTCTCCCAGAGCCTGCTGGCCCCTTCAATTTCATACCATTTGCTAGAGGTAACTGCTGTTAATCATTTCTCCTTGCATAGCCTTTCTCAGCTAATACTTGAGTGCCTGCGATGGGTACCGTTCTTGGCTCTGGGGATACAACAGTGAACAAAATTCCCTGCTTTCTAGAGGCTTATATTTTAGTGGGAAGAAACAGACCATAAAGAAAGAGCAAGCACAGTTTAAATATTTTTTACCAAATGGAATTGTCCTACATACTCTTCTGCAACTTGATTTTTTTTCATTTGACAGTGTGTCCAGGGCATCTTTCCATTTCAATCCACAGAGATCCACCACTTTCGTTTACAATATCTAAAGTTTATTGAGCACTGCCTTTGTCACAACAATCCTATGAGGTAAGTCCAGTAATTACCACCTTTTTACAGAGAAACTGAGGCCCAGAGAGGTTTAGAGACTTGCCCAGAGTCACCAGCCCAGTCACTTGGTAGAGCCAGACTTGAACCCAGACAATCTGACTCTTCACTTCAGTTCTACTTCCTCTTGATGGTTGCGTCGTACTTCTTCATATGCATAGATATTATTTGACCAGTCTTCTCTATTTCAGTCAGTTTTAGTTTTTAGCTGTCTCAAACAGTGTTATAATGAACAGTTTTGCAGATATACTTGCATATGGATGTGATTATCTGTAGGGTAAATTCCTAAGAGATGGAAATATACACTTTTAAATATTTGATAGGCCCTACTAAGTTTACCTTACAAATATTTTACCAATATGTGCTCATACTAACGATGTAGGAGAAGGTGCTGATTTTCTCATGTCTTCTTCAACCCTGGAAATTCTCAAACTTAAAATACTTGCCAATATGATGGATCAAAAAGAGCGTAAAGGCTATATATACATTTTCTAATTAATTATTTTTTATTTTATGTGTTTTTTTTTTTTTTTTAGAAATTTCTGCTTCTTGGTCCTCTTCATCACACAAAGAAAAAAAGCCATGATCTTGTTTTACGAAGTCTGCAGTTTCTTGGTTCTATGTAGCCTTGGTAGGAAAAGGCCCCCTGTCTCTTTCTGACCTGGCTCTCTGAGAGTCTGAGGACCCCATGCAAGGATTTTCTGCGAGAGTAGAGTTGACGATGCACAGGGGATCAGCTTGCTCTGGTTATCGAGACGTGATTAAAACATATTTGGTTTCAGTGCTTAACTGGCAAATCTGATGCAACTTCTGGAAAATCTCTAGATAGCTTTGGACATAGTTAAAAAAGCACAACCTTCTTTTAGTAAATATACACAACACCAAATATGTTGTTTTCATCTAATCCCATCTTAAAAAACTAGAACTCCCTCAAAGTGATGCCAAACTAAAACATTTAAATCCCTTTCCTACTTGCATTTTCTTCCGGCATCCTCAGGGTTAATGTTTGTTTCCTCTGAACTGAAATTAAGGATGTTGAAAAAGAAGTGCTACTGCTTTGCTTACTAAATGCTGCTTGAGTGTGCTTACCTTTCATCCATAAGAGATCTCAACTCCCCTTGTGATGATTAAAAAAGATCCCATTGCTAATTCCTTCATCGCTCGGGAAAACAGGCGAGCACTCCAAAGATGTTAGCCCGTCTTCCTTCATCTGAGAGCTGATAGAAGTTTGGATAAGCAGATATGGTAGCTGGTGTCCCCTGAAGTTGTCCACTTCCATCTTTCTGAATTCTTGGCTCCCACAGAGGAAGCTATCCCCCAGAAGCCAGCCTCTTGGGAGTTTCCTTTTGTTTCTCCAAGATTAACCAGTTCTGCTTTGGCAGCAGTAGCAGTCGACTATGGGAGGAGAGGCTCCTATGGGGTTTCAGCAGTTTTTGAAGGAGTGTTTGTCTCCCCCAATTCTTCAGTGGTTTCCTGTGACATCTTCCTCTTTTTCTGCTGAGAGATGCTGTTAGCCATCTAGCGGCTTCCTGTACCGGTAAGTGGTCAAAGAGTGTTTTTCGGGGAGTTGATCTCAGGTTTTCAAGAATGCCCTCATGAGACCCAGTTTGTTTTCTATGTAAGAAGAGCTCTTAGTATGCCCGTGCTTTCCCCATTGATATGGTCACGGAATGAATACTGATTTGATCTTCCTGCACTGCTGGGAAATCTTCCTTTTGGGAGAGAGGGTTAGGTCCATGTCGAGGTGAGTAGGCGGGAGCATTGGATGGTTAGAGAGACTAAGAGGCGATTTAGCTCTGGGCAGTTACGACTTTCTGTTTCTCTTTTCTAGATTCCTGTTTTGTTTTGATCTCCTGTGTAGTTGTAGTTTAGCAAATATTCTCTATCACTCCCCTTTTATTAAAAATATAATTTGGGGAAAGTTAGTAGGGTGTAGGAGATGAGATTTTTTTTTCTATTTTTCTTTTAAATTCAAAATTTTATTCTGTTATTTTAGCACCTTTTTAATGAGTGATGGGAGTAGAATAAATGTCCGTTCTGTCTGTATTTGTGGGTTCTTATCACTTCCTTTTGTAGTAGTTGATTTGCTTTTCTCTCAGGGGGTTTGTATCTAGCTCACTTAAGATACTGTTTATTCTAGGATCAGTTCATGTTATTCTAGGAGAGCTCATGTTTTAGGGATGAATAGTTGGTCACTAAACTGTTCCTCTGAGGCTTGAGGGTCATGTTTTCAGTGATAAGGTTTGTCTGACTAGAAAAATGGATCCTTCCAACTATTTTGCTCATTGATACCAAAGTGTCTCAGGTCTGAGGTCAACAATGAACTGTTTTGTAGAAAAAGGCAACCGGTGAGAAATATTAGCTGGGGCCTAATAGTTTATTAGATAGGAGATGAGGCAAAATGGAATGGCTGATGGGATTAACAACACCCGTGTCCATGGAGAAACATGTTTTGCTCAGTGTTCCTCTATCCTAGCCTTTTCTGCAAAATGTAAATTCACAGCAATGTCTTTAAACCTATTTAATCTATTTTTTGTCTTTATGTTGTTTTATCATGCATGGCTCTTTAAAAATGTGGGGCCTAGTAATTTTTTGTTCCCCTGTTTAGCATCTAGGATGATTTTCTTTCTTTCTTTCACTGCAAATTGGAAATTTTAATTTAGTAGGAAAAAACTTAACCTAACATTGAAAAGTGAATTGGAAATTGTATCTCTCCTTGAAATAAAATTTCTTAATTTTTAATGTTAATGTATTCTAGATGTTTGTATGGCATACAGAAGAATTAGAAGCTGGTATTTGCTTTTCAGGATCTCTCATGACAAGATGTCGGAGAAAATGGTAACATTCAAATGTGCCAAACCTTTTCGTAGTTTGTAGCACATGGCTAAGGTTCTACTTGGCTTCTTGGCAATAATAAATATTGTTGACCATTATATTTCTGCGAACATGTTCTTTACTTTGAGGTCACCTTTCTTTCCTCATGCCTTTTATTTATTCAACTAAAGTTTATTGAGCTCATATTCTGCATCTGGAACTGTGCTAGATGCATAGAGGAAAAGGACATAGTAGGAATGCCTCAGCATTTCATTTCAGTATATCCTTCTCTGAGTCACCTTTTCAGAGTGAGTGCTCCCTAGGATTTGTCTTTATCCTTTTAATGGTTCATCCTTATCCTTTGTCCTCTCCTTGCTTCTCTTCATTCTTGTTCTTCCTGGGTGAGATAATCCACTCTCAATGACTTCAAAGCTTCTTCATTTGTCAGTGATTCCAAGTCTACAATCCGTCATGTTTTTCTTTAGTGATGAAGATATTTCCAACTGTCAAGAGGCATTTCAAGTCTAATGTGTTCAAACGGAGTTTCTCATTCTCCCACCACAATTCCTGTTCCTGCTCCTCCACCTTCTCCTCCTCTCCCTTCCCTGTCATCTTAGTTAATGGTACCCCTCAGTGTCCCAAGCCAGAAACCTAGAAGGCACCCCAGATTCTTCCTTGTCCTGCATTGCAACATATAGACTGTTTTATAAACTCTGTCAATTCAACTTCAGAAACATTTCTTGAATCCAGCTCCACTTGCCTGTTGTAATTGCTTCCCCATGCCTCTTCATGCCAGTCCATGCCGAGAGAGTTACCTTCCTAAAAAACTCTAGACTGGCAGAGAGAGACACAGGGAGCAAGGACAGTGGACAAGAGCAGCTGGATTGTAATCATACCTTTCTACTGAACGTCCTCTTCTGCCTTCCCATTACCTGCAGGCTGAACCACAGGGCTTTGACCATAGCAATGCTTTGTGTCATCTCATTTATAAAGTGGAGATAATGAAAGTTCCTGCCTATAGAGTTTTGCCTGGATTAAATGAGAAAATCTATGTTAAATGCCTGGCACAGAGCTATGTACCCAGTAAATGATAGTATCGATGGGGACGATGATGGAGATGATGATTTCTTTCCAAATCTACCTCTTGTCTATCTTGCCAGCCCCATAGATTACCATACTCCTCCTAGGTACCCTACAATCTGGTCAGAATGACTTTCACTGCTCCCCAAACCTTCCCTTCCCTTTCACAACACTTGGGTTTCTGCATGCTGCTCCTTTTACTGGCCCTTATCTTGTTTTGCTTCCCAAAGTCTCCTTCTTTTCCTTTCAAAACGATTCAACTCAGAATCACCAGCTGGGAGGTCTTAGCTGTCTCTGCAAAGCATGCTTGGTGACTCCCTTCCCTTCTGCCTCTGTGGTTCTCAGGTCCTCCTTCCATTATAGCCCTGCCTGGACCATTCCGCTCATCTTTCTGTGTATCTGTCTCTTCTCATCTTTCCCACACTGTGGGCTTGTGAAGGACGAGGATAAGACCCAAGGCATTCTTGCCTCCCCGTGTCTGGCCCAGAGTTTGACATGGAGTAGGCATCTGCTCAGTGTTTGGTGATTGAACTTTAGCAGGGGGAGAAGATGACCCTCCAATCTGTCAGGAGGTTTTCTACCTGTTGTAGAGAGTAAAAAAATAACATTTAAAAATAGATATAATAATAGCCCTCCTGTATTGAGCTGGAGGTACTGTACTAACTTGTTAGCATGCATGATCTGTTTTAGTTTCCCTAACAATCTTATGAATTACTCTCATTGTCCTTGTTTATAGACAAGAAAACCAGGGCTTAGAGGGGAGGGGAAATTGCTAAAGGGCACAGAGTTCAAGGGACCAAACCAATCAGTCTGACTCTAGCACTGGTGGAGGAACAGGGAAGTGAGAAGGGGAAGGAAGATGACTAAATCAGAAGAGGCCTGTTTGGAGAGAAAGGGGAGGATGAGGAGAAGGAAAGGAAAATGTACAAAAGCAGCAGCAAGAGCAAGGTAAAAAAGGAAAAGAAAAGGTAAAGTAAAGGAAACTAGGACCCCAAGGAGGAACGTGAGTGGAGGATCATAAGAGAAGCAGTTGTTCCCATTGTTTTAAAAATTTATAGTTGAGTAACTGCTGCACACCTAATAATATAAACAGACTTCAGTGTTGACATGACAACTCACAACAAAATTAATCTGAAATGCATTATATGGGAAACAAATAAATAATTTATCTTTGAGGCATGATAATTAGACATAATTTTCCTGTAGTAACCATCATTTTCACTTACACACTCCTACAGGTTTAGATTTTTTTCACTTCTACTTTTGTCCAACATCTATAAATGCTGTGCCCCTTGGTAGCTGTCAGTGACACCAAATATGATTCAGACATTTTCTATACCCTTCACCCCTCAAAGCTGCACACTTGATAAACACAGGCCTGGGCTTCTTCCTGAGCAGCCTCCCCTTTCCTTCACTGGTCTCACCTCCCAAGGGAGAGATTTCCCTGCTCCACCAAGATCTGCCTTCTCTGGGGTCTTAGAGCTGCATTTCAGGTCCCTGTCTCCCCACACGTGAACTCCAAGTAATATTCTGGGGCTGGAAGGCAGGGGCTGCCAGCAGGTGTGACTATAAAGTTCATCACGGCCAGGATAGAAGGACTTGCTGACACCCTGTTCTACAACCTCTGGGAAACCTAGGGCCTGAGGAAGGAAAGGGCCAAGGGTAGGACCAGAGACGGTGCAGGCCCGTAGGAGGAGCGAAGGCCATTCCCTCATCCTCATACCCCACAACGACTCAAGTAGGCAGACATCATAAGGTTCACATGAGCCCACGATGATGCTTTCCTCCCAGGCAGCTCTCCTCCTCTCCACTCTTGGTTGGGTGAGACTTCATAGAGAAGGTGAGTTGGGGTGGGAAGCAAGTACCCTAACAAGAATTATGAAGAAAAGTTACAGAAACAGATTCAAAAAGAGGAGAAAAGGGGAAGGATTAGGAGAGAAAAGGCAGACTGGGAGGAGAAGAGGTAGGGAGAAACAAATTTTTATGAAGCGCACCCATGTATATTTAACCTCACAACAGGTGGGAGGAAGGCATTATTATCTCTACTTTAAAGATTTGGAAATTGAGCCTTGGGATAATACCCAAATAATACAACAATAATAATAACAACAATAAATAGAAATTATTCAAGCTGGGATTTGAATCCCCTTGTCCTAAAAGTGTTTTCTCTGCCTCCAAAGAGAAGGTGGAAGCAGCATTGGAGAAAGAAGAATGGAAGGAACACACAGAGAGAATGAAGAATAGAAGGAAAAAAGAGGCAGGGGTGGGGGATGGACTCAATAAAGCTGCATTGAGTCTTCTTCTCCTTGTTCCATTTTGTCCTTATGTCCTGAGAACTGGAAAGAACTCTGCTCATAGGAGTTAGAGGATTCACCCGGTGGGGGCACTCTATTTCCTCTCTAGCCTCTAAGAAGGGAGAGGGGTAGGGAGGGGGCTACCTGGGCAGGGCTCTGGGCAAATAAGGAGAGCCTGAGGAATCTGCCTCATGGCACCCTCCTGGCCATGACTTCTTCTGTCTCTTCTCCCATTGCCCTGGCTCCTTCCTTTTCCCTCCCTTTTTCAGTCTCCCCCCTATTCCTTTGATTTCCCATCACTCTAACTCATATTTTCTCTCTCTCTCTTTCCATGGGTTCTGCCCCATTGGAGTACCCTGCACCCCTGCCTCCCCACCTTAAACGTGTTCTCTTTAAAGTCTCGTTACCCTTTCGCAATTCTTTCCTTTCTTTTACTGCTGAACATCTTGAAGAAATTACATTCACTGGTTTCATTTCATCCTGACATTTATGTAGGTACATTGAAGAAGAAAGTTCTGAGAGCTGCCTTCAAGATAATAACTCACATCTAATAAGCCCTCTCGTTGTATGTCCCTTGACCCTAACAGCCCATCCAAGTAGGTTCTGAGGCTTACAGAGCTTAGTCTCTCCAGGCTCCAGAACTAGTTAGTGGAAAAAGCAGGAATCCAAGACTAGGGCTGTTTGACTTCAAAGGATGAACTGGCAGCCACTACATCCTGCTGCCTCTTGAGAGACTCAGCAGAATGTTCCCTCAGAAGTCTCGTGGTGAGTTTACCATGGCCAGGTAGGTATTTGTTCCGTAGACCTAGGACCATAATTCATGAGTATACTAAAAAAAGCAGATCTTTCTGGTACAGACTAATATTAGGTCAGGAGACTGATGATATAAAATAACAGTGACAGTTTATTAATTTATTACATGCAATATAACCATCAGGAGGACCAGAATGTTCACTTCAGCATGACTGGTGCATTCTTTCCCTGTAGGCAGACTTTTGTGGGAAAGCAAATTATTATCAGCAGGTTGCTTGGTGAGCATGGAATTGGAGCAGGGGGAATTAGCTATAATAACTTGATTGTTGAAGACCTCAGATCATTAAAAAACTTCCATTTTAATCCTTGGCTTAAAGCAGTGAGTTGCTGGCACCTGTGTGTACCCATTTTTGCCATAAGGAAAGACCTTTTTGTGGAATCGTAACATGCCAGGATGCCTGTTTCCCCACAGCTGCGTATAGAGCAGCTTGGATGTCTTGTTTTCATCTCAACCTCAAGGTGTTTGAAATGAGACTCCTTATTTTCCCTGTACAAACTGGGATTCTTATTTGGTTTTGCCATTTTTTTTTTTTTAATTAGAAGAATAGTTTTCTGTAAGCAAGATTTAAAACCTAAGCTTTGAAATGTAAAAAAAATTATATTCTTTATGGAAATTTAACCTTCAGCCTTTTAAAAAATGTCTAATTCCATTTTAAATGAATTAATACATGTAAAGCTCTTAGATATTATTTCTGTTACCTTTCCTTCTCTTCCTACTTTTCCTACATCTATCTTTCTCATAAAAACCTACTGGAACTTACACACAAGGAAATCACCATTTTAATCTCTTGGTAGGATGGAGACAAGGACTCAGAAGCTTTCCTTTTTCCATTTCTTTGCTTTGGAATGATTTAGAAAAGGGGGGACTTATTCATGTAAATATTGTTTGCTTCAGCACAGGTAATGGTTGAATTTCAAAATTCTAATCCTATTGCTAGAGCTAGATGTCATTTCAGCAAACCGTTTCTCTTGCTGAATTTTATTTACTCCATTTCCTTAGACCTGCATCAATCCAAAAGTTCAATGAAAGATGACTTTTTCTTTACTCCAACATTCTTTAGAGGTGGAGCGAAGCCAACTAGTATGGTTTAGTGGGTTAATAAATGTGCAAGAATGAAAGGTATGCATTATCCTTCCTCAAATTTAAACTAGAATTAGCTACATTACTATGAACACAACCTCCACAAAATATTCCAGAGTTGCCACTGCAGGAAAAGATTAGATTGAAGAAAACACGGATTCAAATATCAATTCTTAGTCTTTGGTTGTAACTTTATGTCTTAGTGAAAACACTTGAGTAAGATCATAGCTAATTTTCAGAAATCCTAAAGAAAAAATTTAAAATGTATGTAACAGTGATTATGTTATCACTCTGGATTGATTCTGAAGCAGAGAATATTTTCTACAAAAGCAAAAGTGATTAACATTAAAAAAAATGGATTGAATGTCTTCAAAATAGAAGGTTGAAAAGATGCTTTGGAAAGTGGTATTAGAGGAATTAAGAGTAATGAAATGCCTGTATGGTTTAAAAATAATTTTAGGAAGGATATGGTATTGCTTTATGTTTGACCGATTGAGAAGTGCTTACAGGGAGATCTTAGACGAGAGAGGGACAGGGTTATGTGATAATTTTTCTTTAGATAACTTTTTTCATTACACAAATATATATAAGTTCATCTTTTATCCTGGCTATTATTAGTACCAAACTCTCAAACACACCTAGCAAACTGATGAGGAAAAAACCAGATAAGTTGGCCATTGTTCAATACTTATTAATTTTTCTGAGAGATTGAATTTCTGTCTTCTGCCTGCATTGTCATTACCACCTGTCAGAGTGTAGCATCCTTTTTGCCATCTTGCTCAAAGAATCATTCTTCCTATCCCGTGCTCTGGGGACTCTGAGCCCACGAAAACAGAACATGTTGACTTTAGTCCCTGGAGAGAATGTTCAAGCCCTAACAAGTTTGCTTGGAATTTACTGATGAGCTTTTACCTTCTGGGCAGATGGGGCCAACAGATACAGATGTCGTCACCACAGAATTCATTCATCCTCCTTTCTTCTGCCATCTTGTATCTGTTGTGGTGCCTATTCTTTGGAATGAAGAAAGTTCTGTAGGGATGAAAACCCACTTTTGTCCATCTTATTTTCCTTTTTGCAGGTCTTCTTTTATAGCCATAAGCTGTCGTACCTCCTCATTGTCTCCCTCCCCCAAAGATTTGCTTATTTCTCCCTTTTTTCTCATGCTCTTCAATTTGCCTGCAACACCCCTCCTATTACTAATCCAGTTTTACTCATCATTTGAGGATCTTCCTAGGCTAGAGATGGAGGTAGAAGAGACAATAGTGACCGGCAAGAGGGAGGGGGCAGACAAGAAAGCCATGATGGCACCCAGGTTGGAAGGCTGACCTAGGATATTCTGGCACTTGGGGACAGGGGATTGAAAGAAATCGTTGCTGAAAGAGAAGTTCCTTTTAGAGTCTGGATGCCCTTGCTCTGTTCCTCATAGAAACTGAGGACATCATTCATTTTTTTTTCATTTGAATTTCATTCAGCAAGTATTGCTATGTGCTGGCACTCATTAGATACGGAAATAACTTTGAGTCAAACAGATGAGGCCCCTGTATGAATGGAGTTTGTGGTCCAGTGGATGGACAGCCAGTAGTTTAGGCAAATGCATTCTGGAGTGACAGTGGCTCTGATATGGGAAGTGCAGGCTGTATGAGAGCATGTAGGAGTGGTTCCTATCGTTGATTTGGGAGGGGTGTTTAGGGAAGGTTTGCTGGAGGAAAATGTGTCCGAATTGATATCAGAAAGATGAGTAGGAGTTACTGAGGTGCAGGGGTTAGAAGTGGGGTTAGATGGTTAAGGCCTCCCAAATGAAAGGAACTTAGTTGAATGCTTTTGGAGTGTAGACTTGAGGGGATGCAAGGAAGCATAGAGACAATGAAGAAAGTGTTCAGGGACCGGGTTGTGGAGTGCCCTGGGAGACAAGTCAGAGTTTGGTCTTTCTTCTAAGACCACTGGGAGTGATTCGAGGGTTTGAAGCAGGGGACTGACATGATGCCATTTACCTTCTGTAAAGATGACTCTGGCTTCAGTGCAGACACTGGGGTATGGGGGGACCTGTTAGAAGTAAGGCAGAAGAAAAGGCATCACTGGTCAGCAAGCATTTCTCAGAGAAGACTTGTGGACTGCAATTGGAGGGTGACTGACGGGTAGGAGAGGTGGTCTTGGGCAGCTATTGTGGCAGTTGGGAAGGACAGGGGAGCTCCTGATGGGCTGTGTTTGAGGGTCTGTCCCTTCTCCCAGTGGCACCTGGCAGCAGCATCCTCATCTTCCTGCTGGGATTGGTCAGTTTTAGTTTCCTGGGCCCTAAAAGAGCACTGGATCTCACAAAGCATCAGTGGCCCTGTTTGTCAGACACATCCTGGGGATGGCTGTACCCTTAGCAGCCTGCTGCTTTTCTTGGGGGGTGGGTGGGTAGGAACTGCAGGGTCTGGAGGCATGACAAGGTAGGTGGATTTCCAGAGAGAACTATAGGTGGTTTCAGCCTTTTTACATTCTAGGAGATTTGCAGTGGAAGAGGTGAGTATTGATGATTGCAGTGGAAGACGTGAGTATTGATGAACTTCTGTGACCTCTTTTCTTGTAACTACTAAGCCATAAGCATTGTTCTTCCCTTCTCTGGTCTTCATATGGCTGGAAACTTTTTTACATATATTTACTATATCCACCCATAACATTGCTCTGAGCAGGATGCAAACATATCATTTCTGCCTGTTAGTAAAGGAGCACACGTTCAGTACTTTTACTTACCTCATCATGGATTGGCAAAGGTGTCCTGCATTCGTTTCCATGTCTATTGGGTTCTAAATATTTGAAATAATTTGTCTGCCCTTTTATTTATTTGTCCTAAATCTTTAATTAGAGCATATATAGGGGAAAAAATAAAAGCTGATAATTGATATTATTCTGGTTCTTGTGGAATGACCTGGAGAAGACTACACACATGAGAATAATTTGAGGAAAAGTTTTGAATTAAATTTTGTTTCTCTAGAGTCTGGTCAATAATTTCCTCTCCCAGGGAGCTCATAGTTTTGGCTCTGATTATGCTAAAGAATCACCTTTGGCGTTTGGATAAAAGGCAAATGCTGGCGCCTGACCTCTGAGATATTCTGATTCACAGGGTTTAGGATATGTTAGAAGACCTGACTTAATTTTTTTTTTTGTTCCCCCTTTTATTTATTTATTTTTAATCCATATGTTTTACTCATCTGTCCATAAGGTAGATCCTGACTTAATTTTAAGGCCAAACTGAATGGCACACTTTAGCTTATTTTGAGTTGTTCTATATAGACTTGATAATAAACAAAGATCCTGTGTGTGGAATCATTATTCTTATCTGGTTAGATTTAAGCCTGATAAATTGTGTCAGTTACTTCCTAGTCATCTAAACATGGCTAAGGAGAAGGTTGAAGGATGTAAATTTATGGTGAATGAGCATTTTTCAGATACTAATGCTGTGCCCTTCTCCTGTTTCCTTAAGTAGGTCAACTGTTGGAGCCTGGTAAAAAGTTATCTGGTGCAAAAATGTTTGGCAGTAAAAAGAAATCAGTCGGTAAGTGTTGAGTTCTTCGGGTGATTTAAAGTGATGAAAAAATCTTCATTATTTTTTTTAATGGAAGTGTAATTTATATAAATAAAACAAACAGATCTTAAGTGTTCAGTTCAGTGAGCTTTGATGATTGCATATATCTGTGTAACAACCACCCCAAAGCAAGCCTGAACATTTCTGTCACCCCAGTAAGTCCCCTTGGGCCCTTTTTCAGTCATTCCCTCTAAACTGCTTCTCACTACAACCACTTTCTGATTTCTACCAAATTAGTTTGGACTGTTTTTGAAACTAGTATGAATGGCATTACCCTGTATGTATTCTCTTGTCTTGCATCTTTTGCTTAGCATATGGTTTGTGACATACATCCAAAGGCTGCACGTACAGTGGTTCTTCATTTTTTATTTCAAAGCAATATTTCATTATATCAGTATATCAACATTTAAAACTGAATTCATAAAGTTGGATTTTATTTTGGGTTATGTTGGCAGGAAACACATTTTGTTTTTTGTTTGTTTGAGTAATTGGAGTAGTTGAACAATATTAACAATATTCCAATTTCTTTAATATAGCCCACCAAGCAGAGAGTATTGATATCCTCTTTTGTCTCCATTAGTCAGGAGCAAACTATTATGTAGTTTTTTTCCTTCAGTGGACATGTATTCAACTTATTACTGCTATTTTCTTTATTTTTAACCATAGACATTTTAGATACTAAAGCCTGGATTAGAGTTTATTTAATGCCCGGTCATTCCTTCTGATCACGTATCTACCAGGTACTTAATATTTTGACAGTAATTATTTCATGATGCTGTCTGTTCCCTTATTAGACTCATTGCAACATTCAGTCTCATAATGAACTGAAATCTGTCTCAGTGTAGTCTACCCAAAGGCCATTAGTTATGCTCTCTGGGGCAATATTTTCATATTCCTAATGCCAAACTAAAGAGTCCAGAATTATTGTCACAATTTTTTTTTCTTTTTCAAAAATGAAATGATTTATTTATACTCAAGTCACTGGTATCAGCTTAGTAGTGTAAGCATAAGATTAACCAGCTTTAAGAGGTACCGTTTTCCAATAGGACTGAGTATTTGGGGTTTTGAGATGTTAAGGCCATGATCTAAGGTCCAGATTTGACTCTTTCAAAGTGAATTTACACATATATGAATACATCAATAGAAAAGCAATTTGGGATAAACAGAAATAAGAAGACAGAAGAGACTATCACCCCGCAACCCAGAGACAACCAGTTGAGGCTGCTGTCTTGTGCAGTTTTGGAGAGCACCAACCACAGTGAACTCTGTGTGTTTGTGTCTATTCATCAAGTAAGCATCCCCCAATGCGATCATGCTGCACACTATTCTGAAACCTACTTTTAAACTTTATCATATACTCATACATATGTTCTATGCTTTTAAAAATTTCTCTTTAACCTTATTCTTTTCTCCATTTCCAGCCAACTTTTTATTTTGAAAATGTTCAATCCTATAGGAAAATTGCAAGAATGATACAACAAATACATACATACCATTAATCTAAATTCTACAATTATTAACGTTTGCCACATTTTCTTTTCTCTCTCTCTCTTTCTCTGTCTCTCTCCACACACTCACTTACACATTTTGCTGTTGTTGAATCATTAGAAATTAAGTTGTAGACATCACGATACCCCATCTCCTAACACTTCAGCACCCATCTCCTAAGAAAAAGGACATTCTTCCACATAATCTCGGAATCATCCCCACACAGAAGAAATATAACATCAATGCGATAACAATAACATGCATTCCATAATTACAGTTTCCCCAATTGTCCCCCAAAACATCTTTTATAGAGATAGCTGGTTTTTATTTTTGGTGCGATGTCCAATCATGTCTCCATATTGCATTCGGTTTTTAATCCCTTTATTTTCTTTTAGATCTAGAGTAGTTGTCCATTATATTGAATTTTGAAAAAATCCAGTCTAGCTGTTTTATAGCATGTCCCACATTCTAAATTGGTTTAGTTGATTACTCCTAAAGCCATTGAGATTTAGAATTTAATTCTTTGGGGTTAAACACTTTTTGGCACAAATACTGTGTAGATAATATTTGTTTTTTAATGGACATGTAGTTAATTGACCATTTTATGGTTAGGAACGCAACTTGCTAATTCTCCTTATATAGAAGTTCACGTTACAGACCAATGGTCATAATTGTATAATGAGGCTAAGTGTTTTGGCTACACAGCCATGCCATTATCTGCTCTCTGGCACTGACTGGAAGAGAGAGCTGAGGCCAGTCCTTTATTTTTGGGCTTGTGATAATGGCTCCATATCTCGAGGGACTGATATTTGTGTCAACATTATTTGCATCATCATGATTGGGAATGATGAATCTTTGGGTTACATCAGTTTCTGTGGCTCTAGCAATAGACTGGAAAGCTTTTATACACACACACACACACACACATATTTACATATATATATACACAAATTTTGTTATATATACACCTATATATGGTATATATGTATATATAAAACATAAAATATAGAATATAAATTTTGCCATTTTGACCATTTTTAAGTGTATAATTTTGTGGCTTTTAATTGCATTCAAATGCTGTGCTACCATCACTACCAAAACTTTTTCATCACCTCAAACAGAAACTCTGTACCTATGAAATAGTTACTCCCTACCTATTCTTCCCCCAGCGCCTAGTGACTGGAGAACTTGTTTAATCCACAGTGTTCAGTCATTTAGTCAGCCAATCCACAAACATTTTTTTGAGACTCTGTGATATTCTAGGTAATGCTGACTGAGAGATTTTCTTTGACTGTAAGTAGCTTTTTACCATTCAATAGAACACATATATCTTCACACAATGTTTATATTTACAGTAGCAATGATAAATTAACGACACTTTACTAAATATCACTACAAGTGGTATATTTGCCAAAGGAACACAGACTAGAGACCTCCTAATCAGCCTGGGGTAGTTGGGGGGAAATAATGCAGAAATAACAAAATATTTAATAACTGCCAATTTAATTTAAATATGAGTGCACTTGTATTTATATAAACTTCCACAACATCGTCAGAAAGGCCATTGAAGATATATCTGACAATATACCAAGCCAGCCATGGGTATTGTGGGAAAACAATAATTTTTTCACAGATATGCTTTATTCTTTATCATCTCCATATTCATGTAAAATTGTACAGTTTTTTCTTTTTGGGGGGGGGGATGGGCAGGCTCCAGGAGTCGAACCCGGGTCTCTGGCATGGCAGACGAGAATTCTGCCACTGAGCCACCGTCGCTCCGCCCTGCGCAGTTTTTAAGGTGCGAAAATTCCAGCTAGCTGACTCAAATATTTAAAACATTGCCATTACAGTCTATTTTCTGTGATTATTATTCTCCCTTTCTGAACAGCTTGTGTGGGGGGCCCAAAGACAAATGGCGTCCAAGCGTGCATGTACTTTTCTACAAAGCAATCGGGAGGAGTGTGTGGTTCATGTGTAAAGTACCTAATTCAGATCTCACGTTGTTTGGCTACGTGGGAGCCTGAAAAAGTAGATAATTGCAGGTGTTCGTTAAACTAGCTAAAGCCTACTGATTCCAAAGTGTGGAGATTGTGGGACTCACAGGGAAGACCTTATACTTATGGTGGGCAAGATAGGAAGAATCAGATGAAACCTGCATTATGTCTTTCATGGGCCCTGGACCTTTGTGGACTTCTTCAATTAAAATATTAAAAATTGTATTCTATGACTATATCAATACAAAGACAAACACAATTCAGGCAGGGGCCGTGATTATATATTCATATTATTATTTTATATATATTTTTCTGATTTGAAACAAAAATTAAAACTTTTTTTGTGTGGCCCTGGACATATTGTGGGCTTTAGGCATTGCACCCATGGTTAAATTGGTTCTAAATTAGATGCTTTGGGAGCTGAATAACCTTCCAGAGAGCAACTCCGTACTTCCCAGGAAAGAGAGACAACTTCTCAGCACCTTGTGTTTATGTTTGTGAACCTACATATAGAAAATAGTCAAGGGTGCTTGCCGTGATATTTAATAGCCCTTTTAAGTTATTGTTGCTACCATAAATTTAAAAACCCCATGAAGATATGGAACTGTATGTTACTAATGTATTATTACTATACAAACAAAATCTTCAGGCTTTTTCATGTCCTCTTTGTATATACTATTTGATTCGAGGTGGCTGTGGTGTTATGACATAACATGGTACCCTTAGATCAATAGCAGAAAAAATGTTGAGTGTTTTGCAGAGCAGTCATAATTACTGGATTTGACTGGAATGGATATTGTGGTTGTATAAACTCTGCTAATTTTCTGTAATTGTCCTTTGTGGGCACAGTTTGCTAATTTTCTGTAATTGTCCTTTGTGGGCACAGTTGTGGTGCAATAGAAAGTTCCCTGGGTCAGAAGAGATAGAAATGAGTCTGGGCTTCTCCATTTACCAACCTCTGTTTTCTCTGAGCCTCTTTCTTTCTTATTTGTAAATAGGACTTTTATTTACTTCCGAGAGTTATTATATTAAAATAAAATGAAATAATATATGTGAAGTGCTTTATGCATTAAAAAAACACTGTACAAATGTTAGATGTTACTGAATTCATAGATAGCAATCAGTTCATTGATAGATGTTAGATACCTATCTGATTAATAGATATTAACATTAAATAATCTTTAGGGTTTTTCTCCTGAAATTCCAGGTTTTGCAAAAGTGACTTAGTCCAGTTTCATGACTGACATTATGGGTAGCATTTTCTCTTAATGAGGTTACTTTGTATGGGGCTCTGAGTTCTGGAAGCCCTGGGAGCCTTTTCTGGTCCTCTCTGGGATTGCTGATTTTACAAGGGCTGTTTATGATGGTGACTCTGCAGGTGCCTGTCATTGTGGTAGGAACAGCCCTCTGGCCAGGGGCCCAGTAGCCCAGGGTCTAGATCCAGCTCTGCTCTGAGCTGCATGACCTCTCGTAGGTCATGTTTCTCCTCTAGGTTTCCAGGATCTTAGCTTGGATGAAAGTTATTTGCAAGATTCCAATGAACTTGAACACCCTCTGAGTCCTTGAATTTGAGGCTCTATAAAGTACTGCACACATTATTTCCCTTGTGGGAAGTAGCTGTAAGGTTTCAGGCACAAAGATAGGACCCGAGATGAGGCTGTGCTTTGCTTGAAGTTTGCATCCCTGAGTCACAGGCATTTATGGTGACTTTTCTTCTAGAATAAATGCTGCACTATCGTGTCTGCTTAACAAACAAACAAGCAGTTATAGGGTTCAGGGGTCATGGAGCCTCAATGCTAAAGGCATTTTGGATTTACCTAGTTTTTTTTTTTTTTTTTTTTTTCACATGGGCAGGCACCAGGAATCGAACCTGGGTCCTCGGGCACAGCAGGCAAGCGTTCTTACCTGCTGAATCACTGTGGCCCGCCCAGCATTTTGGATTTAATAGTGGGAGACTAAAGTCCATGCTTTTGTGTTTCTGTATAATTAAATTATTTAACTCCACAAGCATTTTTTTTTTTTGAGAATATACTATGTATAGCAGACACTGTGTTGGCCCTGTGGTAGAGGATTAGTGATGAAAAATAAGATATGGCACCTACCCTTTCAGACACCATATAAATGTGTGTAAAAATACATGTATATTTATTAAATATGCATGTTTAATGAGTGTTATTTCTCCTTGGGTTTGTCCTTACGGAACAATAAACAACAAACCCAAAACCCATTTTCTCAAGTAGTTTTTGTAGTTAAACTTTAAAGGAATTAGTTTTTGCTTGAACTTGCTTTTTGTCTACTATGGTAATTTGTAAAATTGGATCTAGTTTTTCCAAGGTCATCTATTTTCTTAGTTGAATTCAAAATGTACTTCCAATCTAAGGCGGTGCCTGGCTTCCCAAAATTTCTCTCATAACTTTGAGGGCAGTGTTTCCTATCAAGTTCTCTTGTAAATTTTAATAACTTTTTAGTGGTCATAGGGGAAAAGGCACAGGGAATTTTCTTGGGCTCTAATGGCAATGAGGGGGAAATGCCATATCCCTTCTGTTTCACTAATACTCATCTGTGCAAAAAGATGATAGAAATTATTTCAGAAATCTGCTTGTCATAAATATTGCAGGCCATATGTACTGCATTCAGAGGTTTATCGGCTTTTTTTTTTTTTGCGTGGGCAGACACTGGGAATCGAACCTGGGTCTCCTGCATGGCAGGTGAACTCTGCTACTGAGCCACATCAGCATTAATGATTGGGAGAGAAGGATGAGGTGGCATTGGTGTCTTAATCTTTTGGGTGCTCTAGACTTTTATCCTGTGAATCACTTTAAAACAGAAGCCTTTTTCTCCATAGAGGATATACTAAATATTTAAAAATTTTTCATCATATTAGTCATTGTTCAAAGTTGCCAGAGTATGGAATCGAGATGACTTCTGGCTCTGACACACTTCCTCAGTTTATTCAGATGAGGTATTATGTAGACTGAGAGCATCTGATGTTTTATTGCTCAGGATCTTGGCTAGGTTACGCTGCTGTAAAAAATGACCAGCCACCAGAGACTTCCTGAGTCTTTGAGAAGCCCAGGGACTGCTCCTCACTACCATCCGCTCTCAATTTTTTTGTGGAATTGGGGATGGTCGCCATCCTGTCTATGAAACACCCTCCGTTCTTGGTCTCCAGGACCCTCAGCTCTTGGGAGATTCTTCTTCCTTGTCTGCCTACTGTGACTCTGTCTCCCTCACTGGACCCCGGCTTCCGCCTTCTACACTTTTCTTCCTGCAGGTTGGCAGATTACTCTTAAATCTACAGTGTCCACATGACATCTTTCCTTAACCTTCTGCCTTGTTTACAAATGCTGCTGCCTTTGACTAACCATTCTATTCATATAGCTTTAGGTTGCATGCAATAGTAAAACCTGAGAATGAGACGTATCAACTTAATCTCCTTTTACAGCTTTGCTGAATCTTTTCCTTGAATATTTGCTCTTATAGGTAGTTCTGGGAGCTAATTAAGGAGATGACTTAATTTTTGTTTTGCCTATAAATTTACAGAAAACTATTCATGATATTAACTGGAATTTCGCATCCTCACAAAGTTCACTTTTTGTTCTGCCTTTTGGAATAAGACAAAATGCCTATTCTGCCATCTACATTAAAGATTCTTAAATGAAGAATCTCTATAGACTTTTTCTCTTTTCTGATTATACGTCTGCAAGTTTCTTTTAATATACATTATGGTTCATGGTCCTTATACTCTCAGTGTCTCACCTATTATGAGCTCCACAAAGGAAGTACCTGTGTCTTTCTCATTCTCACCATGCAACATGTAACATAGGGTCTGGCACAAATGTAAATGTAATAGGGTGGTATATGGGAATCCTGCAATTTATGCAAGATTGCTCTGTAAACCTACAACCTTTTTTAATCACAAAAGAGTAAGGCAGAAATATTTTTAAAAGATAGAAATCTAACAACAACAAAAGAATAAAACAAACAAAAACAAAAAAAGGAATAAAACAAGAATGCTAGAAATCTGAAACTGCGTATTTAAATATGGCAAGTTGAAGGTGTCTAAAAGCGTGTGGAAGCATTCTAATCATATTTTTATTCTGTCACTTGTTAAAGTAGAAAATATCCAATTGCTACGACTTAAATGATATATGCTGGAAATTAGCATATGTAAGGGAAGAAGTTGTATTCAGAATATCCTATCCAAAATGAAAAAAAAAAAACCTTAAAACTTATGAGTGATCCAAAACATAGTATTTTCTATAAAGAAAAGTACTATTAATTACTCAGAAATTAAAAGCCTACTGTGGATTATAAATTCATCTAGGTAAATTAGCTAATGAAACATCACATTGCAGTGACTTTGTGCTGAAATGATCATCTTTTTGCAGTAGTGGTGGTTGTCTCATGCCAATCAGAAACTTTGATTGGTAATTCATTCATTCATTAATATATTATTCATTCATTTTATAAATATTCACTGAACATCTATGATGAGTTCTAGAGGTTGCAGATAAAACTGGAAACAAAACAGATGAAAATAAAAACCCTCAACCTTTACGGAGCTTACATTTGTCCAGTGGAGGGAAAGATAAACAGTAACCAAAATAAATGACTAAATAAATAGTCTTGTGCACTGGAAGGGTACAGTTTTAAAATGAGTTGTCAGGGAAGGCCACATTGAAAAAGACATAATTGAGCAAAGATCGAAGGAAGTGGGGGCAGGGGGGCTGGTATTATGCAGATACCAGAAGAAGGGCATTCCAAGCAGAGGGAACAGCATGTGCAAAGGCCCTGGAGGTGAAGTGTGCCTGGCAGGCTGAAGGATCAATAAAGAAACCACTGTGGCTGGCGTTGAATGAACACCGGGGAGAGTGTTTGTTAGGGCTGGATCCAGGGTTTCTGAGCCCTTAAGCTAATGCAAAATACAAAGTTAGGTATGATAGGGAATATTTATTTTGAATGGGTAAAGAAATCTCAACAAATTAAAAATTTTGTAAAGCTGAAAAATACCACAAACATCCCAAAATCTGGAAAAGTGACATAACCGTTTCATGGTAAGTAAGTCTGCCTGTAGTCGTGACATGAGATCAGAGAGGTAATAGAGTGGGTGTGGAAATTCAAGCAGGAACCTGAAGGCCTATGTAAGAACTCTGGCATCTCTCTGGAGATGGAGAGTCACCGGCTAACTCTGAGCAGTGGAATCAGGTGATTCTAACAGGGCCACCATGACTCTTCTCTAACTGCTGGGACTACAGAGGGCAGAGGTAGAAGCAGAGAGCCCAGCGGAGAGGCTATTGCAGAGAGGGAGGTGACGGTAGCTTGGATCATAGTGAGGGCAGAGGAGGTGAGTAAGAAGTGGCCAGATTCTGAATGCCTTTTTCTTTTCTGCCAAAAGTCATGGCGAAACAACTCACTGCACTCCACAGTTTGCACAGCTACATGAGCTCCCTTCAGAGCTGCCTGGGACAGGTTGGGATGACTTTCGGTCACCCATCTGGGCTTGACTTTTCCTTTCTCTGCTTTCCCATGGCACTCTGAGCCTTGCTGCTCAGATATTTGTGGTCCTATCTACCCTTCGAAGGCTCAAACTGACCTTATCAGTTATCTACTGGGGATGGGGTGGGGTTTACTGGTCAATTATCTGGAAACTAAGGTTACTGTTTTTGATAGAGCATTCCTAATATTTAACTGATTTATAAATTGCCACTTCATTTGTTTTTCCTTTACTGCTTAGAATAGAGCCTTGTTGAAAGGAGCTTAATAAATATTTCTGGAATAAAATTCACTTTCACTTGGCTCAGCAGATTTTATTTGCCACATGAATTCAGGGAGCTGATATACAGAAACCAGTGTGTGCTCTATAGCCCCTTGCATCTCAAAATGACTAACACAAGGTTTGGAAAACAGGTCCCTATGTGACCCTCGAGGTTTCAAGCAGATAAGAGACCTTCTCAGATTTTTTTTTTCCACATTATTCTTTTATTCCTGGGATTCTTTCCTCTCACTTCATGTCAAGTGGCTTGCTTTCCCTTGGGTGGTTGGAATGTATCTCACAGTGGAAAATTAAATATCTTCCAGCTTCTTCTAGGCTACTATGATCCTTGGGCAGATTTTTTTCCCCCCTTTTTGAGTGATAATACTGTAGAGTGAAAGACACGTCTATTTTCCATGTTTAAAGGAAGCTGCCTCATCCTGACCCAATCCATAAAAATGCAATTTTTCCTTTAGATAATCAAACTGTAAAAGAATATAAGTACAAAAGAACAGATTAGGACTGGGCAATGTACGAGAGGTTTCAAAGAAAGCAGTAAATTTTAAACGGGAGTTTGGGAAAGTCTTCTCAGGAGGAGGCAGGGACTACCCAAAGATTCTAGGGAGAGGGCATTTGAGACCTACACTGGAAATGTGTGGCTGGGGCTGAGACCAAGCCTGGAAGCAATGAAATGTAAGAGGGCACAGGGCCGCAAGGCTAATTGGGATGGGGTGTGTAACTTGAAGTGCATCCTGGATGTGATGAGTGTGGCCTCTTCTTCCTTTCTTTGACCTCTGGACACAGGCAAACACCAATTCGCTGTTTCCCAGTCATCTCTGCATACCACCATACCAATGACCATTTCCTTATACCCACAATTTCTCCAAGTCTTCTTTTACATGGGTCACACTTTGTGTTTGAATTCTGTGTCTGTTGCTTAATGTTGCTAGCAATGACCTCTGGACACAGGCAAACACCAATTCGCTGTTTCCCCGTCATCTCTGCATACCACCATACCAATGACCATTTCCTTATACCCACAATCTCTCCAAGTCTTCTTTTACATGGGTCACACTTTGTGTTTGAATTCTGTGTCTGTTGCTTAATGTTGCTAGCAATTTGTTTCCTTATCTATAAAGTGGAACGAATATGCCTTTTTGGGTTGATCTGTAAGTCGTGAAATAACGCACGTGAAGAAACTTTATCTAGTATCATGGTTTTAACAAATGCTCTATAAATGTTAGCTGGTATTATTACATTACATAAATCTCTAGTTGAAAATCTACCCTTACAGAGAGCTACATGCTGAGGGCTTATTTGATGATTTTATCAATTTTACTTTTAACTTGTATAATATAGTTCATTAGCCTAGAAGAAGAATAACTTGATAAAAGTTTTCATTTCTTTGTTATGCTATAGTAAGCCATGGGAGGAAAAGAGCTCCCAATAAATCAAAATTTCCAAATATCTGGAACTGATGAGCAAATTGGCTCAACCAAGAGGAAACAAAACAAAACAAAACAAAACAAAACACCAAAGGCGCTTTAGTATTTGCTTGAATCCCCTACCTCTGTTTCTAAGATCTTTTGGGAGGACAAGAATTTTTAAAAATTGTGAGAAGGATTTTTTGTTTGTTTGTTTTGCCTTGATTCTCTTAAGTTTGCTGCTTAAATGTCAAAAAGTCCCGGCAGCTGCAGATCACCACTGGGTTTTAATAGGAAGCCTCAATTCGAGATCATATTTTTCAATTGTATCAGAATGTGCTCTTGGAGTCAAATCAGGAAAACTTGGAGACTGGAGGACTTTTTTCTTTAAAGCTCTCCCCACTCATTGTTCTTTCTTCATGTCTTTAATGAATTGCTTTGGCTCCCAACCACCCAGATCAGATTGTGAAGAATGAAAGAAAATCAAGAAAGGAAAAAGCTTAAGCTATTGATTCGGCTTGAGGGAATTTTTCTGGGATTTCTGACCCAACCCATAAACCACCACCAACTCAAAATCCCAAATGACACTCCATATTTGGAAACATCCTTCAGCTTTTGGCTCAGTACCAACCTTGCTCAGGAAATATCAGTCTGGGCCAGAGTAGAGCTTCAGGGTTTT
>PVIY010035619.1:0-26104 GCA_004026745.1 Myrmecophaga tridactyla
GGGTGTGGGGCTGGCTTTCCCCCCCCCCAGAGAGCAGTTAGGTCAATCAGTTGGCCCGCCCGCCTGGAGACCACAAAGCTAAGCTGGCTAATAAGAAAGTCAGACCTGGCAGGAGGCCAGACCTCAAAACAGGAAAGAATCCTGGCTCCCTGTCACGAGCTGGGCTCTGGCCATCCAAACCGGAAGTCCCCTGCACAGCGAGTGCTGGCGGGTTTCTGCGAAGGGATAAGGATGGGGACAGTGTGTGTGTGTGTGGGGGGGCGTGCCCTTCCCCAAGGAGAAAGGGGAGTTTAGGTACAGAGCATTCCACAGTCTGAAAAGAGGAGGGCAAACCTCTGGGGGTCACCACCCGGGAGGGATGAGAGCCCTGGGGTGGCTTGGCTGTGCTCTCTGGCTCGGGCCGTGGCCCTTCCTCTGGGTCCTCTCTGTGGGCCCTGGGCCCGCGGGGAGCTCTGGAAAGGGGCCTTCTGGGTGGGCGCGGGCTGCTCTGGGTATCCGTGGGAGTGCAAGGCCGGAGCAGGGACGGGGTGTGTGTGTGCTGAACTCTGGGGCGCCCCCGCCACCCTCTCTGCGGGGAAGACCATGAAGAGTCAGGTGGGGGTGGGTAGGGTGGGGCAGCGGAGAGAGGCCCGGGGCCGGATGGCTGGGGGCGCTGCAGGGAGCCGGGCGCCTGGAGTAGGCACGGGCTGCTGCTGGGGTGGGGCATGGTAGGTGGCACGGCGAGGGCGACACTCACCGAGGAGCAGCAGCACGTTGCGGGAGCGCGCCCCGCGCGCCGGGCAGAGCCCTAGGACGAGCAGCAGCGCGCAGCAGACGGACGCGGGGCGGCGCATGGCGGGCGGCGGCGGTGGCTAAGGGAGCCCCGCCCCGTGGCGGTCACGTGGGTACCGGACCCCGCCCCCTGCGAGTCCTGCGGACCCCACTGCTGCGGCGCCTGGAGAGCCCCCGAGCTGCGGCGCGCGGTGAGTGTGCGCCCCGCCGAGGGCCCGGGGCCGGGAGGATTGGGGAGCCCGGGGGTACGGGCGCATTCCGGGAGGACCGCCGACCCCGCCACGTTCTCCTTTCAGGTCCGCTCCGGCCTTGGCCCCGATCGGTGCCTGCGGGCCGCGGAGGATCCCCACCCTCGGAAGCGAGGGTCGGCGGGCAGGCGGCATCGGATTTGGGGTGGGGGGGATTCTGTCTGGAGCCGCCCCGCTGGGGGTGAGGGTGCGGAACTAGGGCCAAATTTGTGCGCGGGGGAGGGGGGCGACAGGCCCCGAGAGATGTGCGCAATGAATTAATGGAGGACCCTCTGACGTTCTCCCCGGAACCATCTAGAATCCCTGGGTTCTCTTGGGGATATGACTGCAACAGGTGGGGGCAGGGGAAGACGTGGCCTCAGGAAGGGAGACCCCCACCCCACAGACGGGCTTCAGGAAGGGAGACCCCCCCCCAGACGGGCCTTAAGATGGAGTGCCCCTCCCCCAGTGGGAGGCGGGGACCCCCGTGAGCTGCCCCCTCCGCGCGAGCTACACCCCCCCGCGCTGCAGTCCGCAGTGGGGGGCGGAGCTGTGGCCTGCGCACTTGGAATGTGGCCTCGCAGCCCCTCGGGGCACCCACCCCTGCGCCCACCCCGCCTGTGGCTTGGGTCCCGCTGCTCCTGGAGCTGCTTCCTGTTAAATTCTTTGGGGAGGAAAAACAGGAAAGGGAAAAATTCCCCCTGGGAGGAGAAACGCTGAGTCTAAGTACTCTATTAGCCCCTCTTGAAGGAAGCGTGGAGGGAGCCAGGACCCCCAGGGGTGGGCGGCAGGTGGGATTCGGGGCCCACTGTTTGATCATGGCCTCAGAGTCTTGGCTTCTTCCTCAGAGGAGCCTGGGCCCTGGGGACTGTCACCCGCCAGGCTCAGACCCCTGGGGGAGCAGAGACAGCGCCCCAGGGATTCTCCACACCTAAATCCTGACCGCTGCTCCTGTTGTCTCCCCCAGGGATGCCCCCCTCTGTGAAGGCGCTGGGTAAGGCAGGGTCCCCAGGCTGCAGCATGGCGGGCTGCTGCTCCTCTGCCGCCGTGCAGAGGCTCCTGCCCATCCTTGCCTGGCTCCCTGACTACTCCGTGCAGTGGCTGAAGATGGACTTCATCGCCGGGCTTTCGGTGGGGCTTACGGTTGTCCCGCAGGCGCTGGCTTATGCCGAGGTGGCTGGCCTCCCGCCCCAGGTGAGGTGTCGCCCCACAGCGGGGTTGAGGGATGCATCTGCAGACAGCACCCCCCCACCCCAGGTCTCCAACCCTACAGGGCTCAGGGAATCCTGGGTTTGTTATTTCTAACACGCTCGCCTCTGTGCAGGCTGCTCCCTCCTCTCCCGGCTGCTTCCCACGCAGGGACATCGAGCTAGCCCCAGGTCGTCCTCAGCACGGGGGCCGGTGGTGACTCACTGGCTCTAGAACAGTCTCGCAGACTCAGATGGAGCAGGCAGCACAGCCCATCCCCTGCTGGGTGGTCACCAGCACTCTGAGGCCCCATTCGGATGTGGGTGGGGGGAGAAGAAAGGCCCCCTCATCACTCCCAGCAGCCCACACTGTATAGGATGGTCTCACTCCCAGGTAATAGAGGGTGCCTGGGCCCCCTGCGTGCCTGGAAATGGGCACTCACCACCCAGGTTCCCTGGGCATGGACATGCCACCTTGGGACACACAGGTGTGCGTGGCAGGCCCTGGCAGCCTAGAGGAGGGTCAGCTCTGTCCCTCCTGTCACTCACGGCCGTCTTCCCCCACAGTATGGCCTCTATTCTGCCTTCATGGGATGCTTTGTGTATTTCTTCCTGGGCACCTCCCGGGACGTGACCCTGGGCCCCACGGCCATCATGTCCCTGCTGGTCTCCTTCTACACTTTCCATGAGCCTGCCTACGCCGTGCTGCTGGCCTTCCTGTCCGGGTGCATCCAGCTGGCCATGGGTTTCCTGCACTTGGGTGAGACCCTCAGCCTCCCTGCCCTGGGCCGGAGGGGCTCCGATTCTGCTCCTTCTGGGGTCGCAGGCACCCACCTCCCAGGACACCTGAACCTCTGCCTGTCCTTTGTGCATTTTCTGGGGCCACCCCAGGTTCTCCGGGAGAGGGCCCCCACCCCCAGCCCCGCCCCGGAAGGCTCTGGGCTCTGCTCAGAGGCCAGGACGTGTAGAGAATTGCCCAGGTCCTCAGGCCCCTTTCCTGCTCCCCCGAAACAGTCCACATGGGTTATGTCGCTGACCAGTCCCCCTCCCCCTGTACCTCCCCAGCCACCTCTCCCAGCCCCTCAGCCCCAACACTTCCACCGTCCCCCCCTACACACACCCCATCCTCTATCCTCTGGGGTTGGGAGGAGCTGGGGGCCAGTTTAGGATTTGCGTTTGGCTGGCCAGGGTTCCTGCTGGACTTTGTTTCCTGCCCTGTCATCAAAGGCTTCACCTCTGCTGCCGCCGTCACCATAGGCTTCGGACAGATTAAGGTAGGTTCAGTCCCCACCTGTGGGGTGGCAGGACCACGGCGGGGTCCTGATGCCTGTGGACAGCAGTCTTTGCTGGTTGAGAGGTGCTCCCCTCGTCCGGGGAACTCTGTGCTTTCTTGGGTCTCCATTAAGAAAATGAGTCTGGGGAAGACACAGAGGAACATGCGGATTTTACCGCCAGTGATTTGGGAGCCTGGTAATCACGTCCATCAGCTCCGGTGGGTTCTCCGGCCACTGTGGTGGGTTCATTTCTCGAGTGATTCTGTCCTGTGGTCTTTACCACACACCCAGCAACTTCCATGCGTCATGAGTGTGCTGTTGAAATGTCAACAAGCAGATCACTTCCCCATGCCGATAGAGCTTAGACAGCTTCCCTTTTTTTTCCAATTACTTTCATGTTTTTTAAATGCTACGATGTTTACGTTTTTTATAAACCTCTACAACAAGTACTAGAATCGATACCAGTAAGTCTTTCAAGGACTTAGCTCCTTCTCCTTTTCCTGGATTTCTGGTTCCTTGAATGCCAGACCCCTGCCAAACCAGCCCTGTGCTTGGTGGAAATTAGGGAAGTGCCCAATTTAGTGTGCCTAGGAAGAGAGCTGTGTGCTGGGGGCCGGGGGCCAAAGGTGCAGACTCAGCCCCTCTCCAGGCCTCGTTCCCAGGCCCCCTCCATGCCGTGCTCCCTGCTGGCTCGAGTGAGAAGACCAGGGTAGAAGGATACATCACCTGCATGAAAACAAAGTACCTGACAGGTTTGCACTCTTATTTTTGTGCCAGGGACTGGGTTAAGCCCTCGTCCTGTGTTTAATTTTCCCAACCCCCCTTCTCCCCGCCAGGAGGTGGATGTGTCACTAGCTCCATCTTTTAGACGAGGAAACAATTTAGGAGATGTGGGCTGAATACAGTTTACATATTTTATACACACATATGCCGCAGTAAGCTTGGCAAGTGCTGTGTCGTGGGATGGTCTGTCCTTTATTCTGAGATAATATCCTTTAAGTGACTAGAATGTTCTTTTATAACATGGACAGTGGCTTCTTTATGCATTCTTCTTTGGCGTACGACCACTTGGCGTATGACCCTGGACTCCACCATATCTTCACAAACGTGACTAGTTCTGAGAACCCTCCAGGAGGGGTGGGCCCTCCTGACGTGTCGGGGTACAGGTGGATCCCTAAGACCCACCCATGACATCCACCCCTGCCTGGGCGAGCCCCGGGGACCTCGGTTCCCCCCCTCCCTCAATCCTGGCCAGTCTTAAGATAAACTAAGAGCCCAGAGGAGAGACCCCCCCCTCCTTCCACCTGAAGACCCCACCAGTGGGAAGCCCCAAGGGGCCAGCAATCCCTAACTCCCCTTCCTCCAGGCTCGCTGAGCCCCAGCGCCACCGGCCTCAGGAGCTGAGATTGTGCCTTCCTGCTGGGGGGAAGGTGGGGTGTGTGTGTGTGCAGAATGACACCTGTGGTTGCCTGGCAACGGGGGCGGGGCAGGTGACCGAGTGATGGACGTGGCCTCAGACCACTGGTGGCAGAGACAGGGCAGGCGGCCCAAGGATGGTTGTGGTTGCCAGGCAACAGTAGCGGGGGGGCGGGCGGTCAAGTGACAGACGTGGCCCTGGACCAGTGGTGGTGGGGATGGGGTGGGCAGGAGGCGGTAGAACCAGGCCACCCCGCCCTGAGATCGTCCAGACCTGTTTGACAGAAATGGAAATATTTTACAACATGTCGCAGCCTAGAAACGCTGTGAAACACCTCCCCCACCAGTCATGAGGATGGTTCGGTGCCCTGTCCCAGGGGGGCTTAGGGGGTGCCTGGAGGGGGGAGGAGACGCCCTGTTCCCGCCCCCCCCAAGAAGGGCCCCTGGTTGGGGTGCGAGAGTCCCCCCATGGAGGAGGGCCTCAGCCCAGCAGCTGTGGCCACAGTCCCCGTGGGAACCTCTCTCCTTCCTTGCACAGCGTTTCCTTTGGCCCGGAGGTGGGGGGTGGGGTTGAGTGGAAAGTGCAGGAAATGCGGCCCAGCCAGGGTCCCCGCCCTCTTGGAAGTGGTCTCACCAGGACCTGTGTTTGAACAGAACCTTCTGGGACTGCAGGACATCCCCAGGCAGTTCTTCCTGCAAGTGTATCACACCTTCCTCAGCATCGGAGAGACCAGGTACCCCACCCCCGCCGCGGCTGACCCCACCCCACCCCTCAGGGGCCTGGCTGGGGGCAGGTCAGGAAAGCAGACTCTCAGGCTGGCCCGGACCTGCTGAGTGAGGGCGGGCAGTCTGGTCTTCAGGTCCCTGCAGGGGGGTTTGTCCCTCAGATGCTTAAATAGCGAGCCCAGAACTAGGCCAGGTAAGGCTACAAGAGGGGGCTGCTGAGACCACACCCCACGACACCATCCGGCTGGAGGGACGAGGAGGGGAAGTGGTTTTTGCTGGAGCTGCAGAGAAGGCTGGTGGGTTGGGGTGGGCTGAGCCAGAAGGAGAGGGGAGGGGATGCTGCGACCAGCCCCTCCTCCCCCTCTAGTTTCTGCTAAGCCACCCTGGTGGCTGTACCCATGTGGACATCAGTGGGCTCCCCTGCAGGTGGGAAAGCCACCAGGGATCAGCGCTGCCTCCTGGGAGGCAGTGGAGAACAGAGATCATCATGGACTGGGCAGGGGTGAAAGGGGCCTTACCGATTCTCAGCCCTCCTGGGACCAATGAGGCAGCCTTAGCCCAAGAGCTTCGTGGCTCATGCTAGTGGCACTGCTGTCCCTTGTGGACTGTGACTCCCAGCCTTGTGTGCGCCTGCCCGTGTACTAAACTTCGAATGAGATTTTGAAAGCGGGAAGATTCGTTTAGGAAATTGAGCGGATTATTTTAAAAGGAAACAGGAGAGCGGTGGAAAATGAAAGCCTCCTGGCAGAGACGGCCGCCGACGGCTGAGGGGTGGCCGCTGTCCTCTGTCTGCAGGGTGGGAGACGCCGTCCTGGGGTTGGTCTGCATGGTGCTGCTGCTGGTGCTGAAGCTGATGCGGGACCACGTGCCCCCCGTCCACCCTGAGATGCCCCCCGGCGTGCGGCTCAGCCACGGGCTAGTGTGGACCGCAACCACAGGTGAGGGAACCCGAGGGCTGGCCCCGCGGCTGTCGTGCTCAGCCCAGCTGCCCTCCTGATCCTCTGGGAGCCCCGAGTCCCACCCCAGAGAGTCATGGGTTTGGTCTGGGCACCAGGTGGCTCGGGGATGGTTACAACTCTCCAGTGTGCCATCAGTCAGTCCATGCAGTGGGTCTCAACGTGGCGGGGGTGAGGGGGTGGGCAAGGTCATCACCCCTCCCTCAGGACAGTGTCTGGAGCCATGTTTGGTTGTCACAGCTGGGCGTGGGGTGACTGTTTGTGGCAGCTGCTGGGTAGGGGCTGGGGGTGCTGCTCAAATCCTACAGCGCACAGGAAACCCCCTGCAAGAGAATGGTCCCCCCAGAGGTCAGGGTGGAGGTCCAGAGCCTGGCCAGTGGGCAGGCAGGTCCTTGGGGAGCAAAGGAGCTTCTGCTTGAAACCAGGGGCTTTGGTTTTAGTCGTTTCCCTGCTCGGACTATAAGTATTTTGCATCAGGCCTGGGATCAACAGGTGAGTCACCGTCAGTGGGAAGGGGTGAAGAAGGGCTGCAGCCAAGGCTTCCAGGCTGGGGGTTGAGGTGGCCTCTGGCCAGTTAAAGAAGCTTCTCCAAGGAGCTGGAAGCCCCCCGCCAAGGCCCCCTGTGCTCTTTATTCAGCGGCATCCAGAGACGGGGCATGTACGTTAGGGGGACGCAAGGGAGATCCTGATGTCTGCTAAACCTTCTCTCCGTCCTCAGGGAAAAAGAAAACAGCCTTGCCATTTAGGGGTCATGGGCTGTAACCAGGGCAAGGAGGGAGAGGGGTGGGGCAGTGTAGCTGGATTTAGTCACTTCCAGCTGCTCAAGTTTGACTGATTTGTAGTCACCCACCAGACCCTCTTCTGTGGACGTGGGCCTGGGGGCAAAGGCCTAGGGCTTGGGAGGGTGCAGAGAGCACTGGGCTTATGGTCAAAAGAGCTAGCTAAAGTCCCAGCCCATCCACCTGCCAGGTGTTTGGCCTTGCACGAGTCACTTGCTGAAATCTCTGAGCTTTGGTTTAGTTGTCTACAAAATATGAAAAGCTGTATCTGAGAAGATGACAAGAAATAAGACTGTGAAGATGCTCTGTTCTGTTAAACTCTGTACCTACTGATTTCGTATTGCGATTGTAACAAACCCTCTTAACCTCATTGGCTTAGAACAGTTGCGTGTTTACTGTCTTACAATTCAGTGATTCGAAAGTCTGAAGTGGGTCTCCCTGGGCTAAAATCGAGGTATGGGGGCGGCGGTCATTTCTGGGGGCTCTGCAGCACATCTGTTCTCTGGCCTTTCCCATCCTCAGAAGCTGCCTACATTCCTTGGTCAGGGCTCCATCCACGTTCAGAGTCAACAGTGGCCAGGCGAGTCTTTCTCTCGTCACATCACTCTCAACTCTACTGTGTTTTCTGCCTCCCTGTTTCCACTGGGCTTGCTTGGATACTCCAGGGGCCTCTTGCCGTCTCCAGGTCAGCAGTCTTGAGTCCAGCTGTGGCCTGATGTCCCCCTTACCATATAACCTAACGGGTTCGAATGTCCTCTTTGGGCACCGTCATTCTCCCTGTACCCCTCACTACCCAGAACGTGGCCCAGCACCCACAGCCTGGACTTGACCTGGGTGGAAGTGCCCAGCCTGCTCTTTTAACATTATCCGCAGGTGATCCGTGGGCATCTGACAGCTTAGGAAATGCTTTTCTGAAACCCTATAAGTCTCGTAGGAACTATTGTCTTCTTTCTCCCCAGGGGATATAGCAGCAGCACCTTGAAGAATTTGGTACTGAATTCTCCTCAGTGGTTTTTTTTTTGAAGGCATGGTTTCAACTTATATGTTAGCTGAGTTAGGACAGGTGGTCCGTTGCTCTCTAGCAGTAACTTAGGTTTGTTTAGCAATTTTGAGGAAAGGCTCATTGACTTCCTTTACCTCTTCTGAGTTCCTTACCAACCTCACGAGTGATAGCTCTTCAAGGATTTTTTCTGTCCCCGTTCCCCTGGCACCTTCCTTTGTGGACTTTGATACATCTAAAAGCAGGACCCAAGAGATGACAAAACTGCATCCCAGAACAAAGCTCAAGAAGATTCTAGGAATACGAAACTGTCCTTCATGCCTGATGTCCAAGCCTCGAAGACCATCATTTCCTATATTTTATCCAGTTTTTAGTTGTTTTAGGCAGGAGGGTAAATCTGGTCTGCTCCTCCACCTTATTTCGGAGAGGAGTTTCCCAGGCATCTGATTGTGACGTGTGCTTTCGTTCTCACCCACTGCCCGTGTGTGGCCACCTGGGAACGTTCAGCAGGCAGCTTGCACGCCAGCCTGCCCGTTGCCACACTTCCGGCCCACACACTCACGTGCTCACGTCTCCACTTGACCCCGTGCGACGAATGGTCATGATGAGTCAGGCCTGGGTGGGGGGTTGCACTTCCTGCAGTAGGGTGCCCGCGGGCACCCTGAGCTGGAGCAGGGTCTGGCCTGGCCTCGCTCCCACGTTGGCCCGGAACAGGGCTCTCAAGAAGACGTGCTTTTCTTTCGTCCAGCCCGAAACGCCTTGGTGGTCTCGTTTGCTGCCCTGGTCGCCTACTCCTTCGAGGTAACTGGATACCAGCCATTCGTTCTCACCGGGGAGACGGCAGAGGGGCTCCCTCCAGTGCGGGTCCCTCCCTTCTCAGTGACCACCGCCAACGGGACCATTTCCTTCACCGAGATGGTACAGGTAAGCAGCGAAGGGGAGCCTGCTGGGCCGAGGCCAAGCCGCCTCCCGGGCCAGGTTCGTGGCCCTGCTGCATCAGTTTAGGGACAGGGATGTCTGAGTTCGGTCCTCGGAGAGGGGCATCTCTGGGTGAAGGGACAGCTAACAAAGGACTCCCTGGGTGGACCGAACCTCAGGAGGACCTCGTGCTTGCTTTTCCTGGGAGTGTCCCTCCTTTTCTGGACCCCGTGCGACGAATGGTCATGATGAGTCAGGCTTGGGTGGGGGATTGCTGGCCATGTTTTCTTTGCTCCTTTACGCCTCCCTGCGTGTGCAAGGTCACGAGGCTGCCACAGAAGCGTGTTGGCTTTGGTGACACATGGAGAAGAGCTGGCCCCCGCCCGGTGTTTTGCTTCTCCTTCCACATCGGTGGGGGCCTGAGCTCCAAGGGCCACTCACTGTCCCTCTCCTCTCTCAGGACATGGGGGCCGGGCTGGCTGTGGTGCCCCTGATGGGTCTACTGGAGAGTATCGCGGTGGCCAAAGCCTTTGGTAAGCTGCCTATTGCACACGCCCTCCCTGGGGTCTCGCCCTGTAGGCCCACCTGCCTTGCTTGCTTGACTGCTCTCTTGCTCGCTTTTATCTTTGCTAGTTCTACAAGTTTGAATTTTCATTCAGGCAATATATGCCCATGTCTTTCTAAGAAAATCTACAGCAAAGATGGAATGATAATGAAAAACCCAATCCAAAACCTCACATATCCAAAAATCTTTACAACTTAGCCCCATTCGGAAAAAGGTTTCCTACCCTCGTCTTAGACTCTTGTCCCTAAAACCATTGCCTGTCACCTCGTTGGGATGGCCTCACCGTGAACTTTCTAATTATCTCAGCTTATAAGCAGAGGTTTTAGTGTAAAACTTTTCTCCCTCATTGTATGAGCAATAGTTGTTTATTATAGAAAATGTTGGAAGTGTAGAAACGTGTAAAGAAAAACAAATCACCCGTACCCCCCAACTCGACCCCAGCTGGCAGTTGTCAACACCTCACTGTACGTCATTCTACTCTTTTCTTGTGACGCACACACATATACATGCATGCACACCTCCGTGCACGTTTTGATTGTGCATACGCTCATTTACAGAATTTGGTGACACTGTACGTAGAATGTTGTAACCTATTATTCATTGTGCAGTTGTTTGTGTAGTGATGGTGTGTGTCCAGTGACAGTGTTTCTGCTCTCTGTTCTCTATAGCATCTCAAAATAATTACCGCATTAGCACCAACCAGGAGCTGCTGGCCATCGGTAAGACTCCCTTGGGTCCCTGCAGGCTTCCCTGCATCTCCCCTGGCTGTGCGGTGATGGTCACGAGGCAGGACAGAGGCTGGGGTGGCCCCAGGCAGGGGTGGGTTTAATTCCTAGGAAGAGGGAGCTGACAGCTGCTATTAGTTCTGGCTGCCTCTTATTGGGTGCCCGCTGTATATCAGACCCTGAGTCCATGGCCTTGCCCCAGACCAAGGAATGCCTGGAATGTTCCGCCTCAGGGAGGGACCTCTGAGGCATTCGGTCAGATTGGGAAAGAATGTGGCCAGGTAGCATCTGCGGCCCTGCCCCTTTAAGGCAGAGGCAGGTGGGTCCCAGGTGGCCCCAGGCGTCTGACTGCCTGGCATCAGCCCGGGCTTTGGTGCTGCTGTCGTTTTTACCATCTGCCCTCTCTGGTGGTCTCTTTTGAGACCACGGCATGAGTCTTCAGTTGAGCTGTTGTTTCGGGTTTGGTCGATTGTGTGTCCCAGGCCTTCCTGCCTTCCCTCCCTCTCTCCCCTCGGGTGGGCACGGGCCCGCCCCGCAGCAGCAGTGGGCAGCTTCAGGTGCAGCCTTCGGACTCAAGACGCTTGGAGTCTTCACAGCAGAATGCGGGGTCCTGGGGTGGGCGCAGCAGGAGGCTGTGGTCCCCCTCCTGGGAGCTCTTGGGGAACGAGGCCCTGCCTGGGTGGTGGGTGCTGTGGGGTTTCCTAGGAATCACCTGCCATTAGGCAGAAAACATCTGCAGACTGCCCCAAGCACCCACCGCTACGTCTCCCCAGATTCCTCTGAGCCTCTGGTTCCCATTAGTACAAAAGTAACACAAAATTCACATCCAGGGGAGATGCTGCGTTAGTGGGGTACAGGGGACAGAGACTGCAGTCAAGAGAAGGCCTGTGAAGTGCTGAACGGGAGTCCTGCAGTGCTGGTTGCTGAAGGGGCGCACTGCTGCAAGGACGGGCGGGAGAGCCCTGGATATGGAAGAGGCCGAGCCTCGTGCAGCCACCATCGGGCAGGAGGCTGCCCCGCAGCGGGCAGGGCCGGGAGGGCTCCATAGGCCTGTGCATTTGCACAGTGCATTGACCCCAGGCTGTGAGTCTGCGGACTCCAGTGTCAGGACTTGGGGTGATCACATGCTGCTCTGCTGCCCCCCCGTCCCCAGGCCATAAGCCGGGCCGTGTGACCGAGGCCCCTGGTACAGGGCGGGCCCCGCCCTGAGCCATCCCCAGAGCAGACCTTGAAAGACTCCCGTTGGGCCTGTGACTGTTGGATCTTACAGAGGCGGGGATGGCAGGCGCCTCGCGGAGGCCCCTGGGTGTGCTGAAGCTCCTGGCGCATCACGGCCTCGGGCTCATTCCCTGGGTGCCCGGGTCCTGATGCGAACGAGGCTGGGGCATCGGCCCCCAGTGCGGGCAGATCACTGTCCCGTGGGAGACACAGACAGCCTGACATTCGCCCCTGACCTTGGGCCTTTATCTCACGAAAGGGAGTGGTTGTTTTTTGGCAAAACCCTGCAGGTGAGGGTGCATCTTATTCCCAGAGCACCTGGGGCCTTGGCCCCCACCCCCTTGCTCTCTCTCACACATGGGGCAAAAGGCAGATTTATGGTACCTAAAGCTGGGACCCACCTCAGGGAACTTGGCAAAGATCATGGTTTGGTTTTTCCTTCCCTGAGAGAGAGAGGCATTCCCCACTCCCCTGGAAATTCTTTCCATGCCTTTTCCTCTCCCTCCCTCCCCAGCCACCCCCGCTCTCCACCCCATTTCCTTTGCTCCTGCCCCTCCAGGTAAACCTTTACCATATGTCTCCCCCAGGCCTCACCAACGTGCTGGGCTCCCTCGTCTCCTCGTACCCCGTCACGGGCAGCTTCGGACGGTGAGTGACCGTACCCTTCCTTCCCTGTGGCCATGGCTAGGGTGGTTGTGCAGTTCAGGGGCCCGTCTTTCCCCTCGCCTGGCCCTTGCCCACATGTGCTCGCCTTTTCCACCCTTCTCCCGGTTGAAGTCTGCCCATTCTCATAACCGCCGACGGCCCTCCGTGAGTGCAGGGTGGATTTTTGTCAAGGGCAGTTACAGGTGCTTCGCTTTCCTTCCGGATCTCATCTGGTAATTCTGCAGGTTGACACTAAACACTTCCGGATGGATCCAAGGGCTTGCACGTCGGGGGCCAGAGTTGAAGGAAATTGGGGACAGGAGGGGTTGCAGTGCTGCCTGAAAGGTGGGGAAGGGGGTCAGGCCCAGCTCCACAACCTTGAGTAGGGAAGGGGGGTTGGGAGGACCAGGGCAGGCTGCTGACCTCCCTGCACCTCCATTTCCTCATCTGTAAAATGGGCTTGGCCATAAGGTCCCACTCACCAAGCTATTTCGAGGACTGAGTTAACATTTCAAAAGCACATGGAACAGTGGCTGTAGTGTGGAAGTGCTATATTGACATTTATGGAGCAAAAAATCTCTAGCTGTTTTTTTTTTTTTTTCTTAACATGGGCCGGCACCAGGAACCGAACCTGGGTCTCCGGCATGGCAGGCGAGAACTCTGCCACTGAGCCACTGTGGCCTGCCCTCTAGCTGTTTTTAAATTTTTAAACCATTCACATGTTCTTGTCTATATAACTAGATGGATGGTGAGGTTGTTGAATCACTCTGTATCTCCACATGCCTTCTGTGTATTGGGAAATGAAAAAAGTCTCTGGCCACTTAACTAGTAAGTTTTCTGCCTAGCGCCATAGAGGGCCAAAGGCAGCTTGCAAGACTGAACAGAAATACCCAGAATTCAGACTCGGGGGGAAAGGAAGCGAGACGTGCACAAAGGTCCAGGTTGGGGGATGATGGAACAGGTGCACAAGGCAGAGAGTCTTTGCTGTTACTGAAATCATCTGGTAAATTCGTTTGCCATCTTCTGGTGGCAAGAGTAAAAAGGGAAATACGAACGAAAGGACCAGCTTGTAGGGCGGAGAAAGCTTTTCCGGGCACTTGGTCTGCGTGCAGTTCCCCAATTCGGCTTTCACAGGCAAGAGGAAACAAAGGGAAGTCTACAAAAGGAAAACTAAAAATAAATGAACTTCTAATTCCACCACTCAGTGAATTTTAGAGTAGACTGGTAGAATTTTAAAGTTTCTGCTTTCCCATTTTTTCTGTTTTATGTACATATATGTGCACGGATGTATATGTGTATTGACATATACACATATATATACACATATACACATATATACACACAAAATGGCATTTTTTTTCCTCTTAGCAGATTGTTGGCCTCTTCCCATATCAATAAAAGTCAGTGTCCATGTCGTTTCTCATGATGGTACCGATCAGAGGGTTCTCTGCCCTGTGTGCCCTAATGACCTGAGGTGCTGAGTTTCAGAGAGAGACTGTCCATTGCTCGGCATGAAGCCTAGTGGCTTGTAAATCTGTCTCCCTTGAGCTGCAGTAACTCTGATGGTTTCACAGTAGCAAGAGATGGGCAGGTGTCAGTGGTTGAGAGATTCCAAGTAGAGTCGAGAGGTTATCCTGGAGGTTATTCTTTTTTTTCGCATGGGCAGCCCCCGGGAATCGAACCCGGGTCTCCGGCATGACAGGCGAGAACTCTGCCACTGCACCACCATGGCCAGCCCCTGGAGGTTATTCTTATGCATTAAATAGATATCACCTTGTTAGTCAAGATGTAATGGAGAGGCTGGAGGGAAGTGCCTGAAACTGTAGAGCTGTGTTCTAGTAGCCATGTTTCCTGAAGATGTTTGTATAATGATACAGCTTTCACAATACGACTGTGTGATTGTGAAAACCTTGTGTCTGATATTCCTTTTAGATAAAAATATCAACAGACGAGTAGAACATACAGCATAAAAATAAATAATAGGGGAACAAAGGTTAAAATAAATTTAGATTGAAATGCTAGTGAGCAATGAAAGGGAGGGGTGGGGGGTATGGTATGTATGAATTTTTTTCTGTTTTCGTTTTATTTTTCTGTTGTCTTCTTATTTCTTTTTCTGAATAGATGCAAATGTTCCAAGAAATGATCACGATGATGAATATGCAACTATGTGATGATGTTGTGAATTACTGATTATATATGTAGAACGGAATGATCAGAAGTTAAGAATGCTTGCGTTTGTATGGTGTTTTTTGGTATTTAAAAAAAATTAAAAATTAAAAAAAAAAGAAGAGATGGGCAGGTTTTGGGATAATGGGCACGATGGCTTGAGATGACGAGGTTAGAGGTGATGTAATAGTTGAGCCTGTGCATTTGATGGCTTAGCCACAGGAGGTATGTAAGAAAGTGGCCTTCACATGACGACAGGTGTGGTTTTTAGTACATAATGAGGTATCAGTCTCTTACAGGTGAAAGTCTAAGCTACTGCACGTGCCAGGCAGGCCCATTTTTGGTTAGCTCCCGTGCCGTCAAGTAAGATAGTTTAAGAATTGGGGCGGGTCCATTCTGGGTTGACTCAGCCTCCTTCATTAATAAACATTAGGGACTGTCTTTAGGGATCACAAAACTCTAAAGTTGTCAAACCGGGTAAGAGAGTACAAGTGCGTCCCTCATGAGGTTTTTACGACGTCAAGATAAAGCCTGCGTCGTAGTTATACTGTCATTGTCAGAGATCCCGGCAGCTGGGTTCAGAGATTTCAGGCCCTTCCTTCTGGCTATTCCAATACACTAGAAAGTGAGAAGAGCATTTACGCGATGACTCAGTCGTCGTCATTTGTTAATTTTTAATTTCTCAGAGACAAGGCAGTGTGGGGTGCGGTCACAGGGCTGTTCTATTTGTGGACCCTCTACTGGATGTCAGGACTCGCACCCAGGCCCCTGGGTGGTTGGAGGTTTCTGTAGGGTGACAGGAAAAGCCTCCTTGGGTGAGAGGACCCCAAAGTGCTGTGGCACCCATGAGCCTTGGGTGCTGGGCACTGGCCCTGGGGCCCAGGCGTCCCCTCCCACTCGCCCCCCAGGCCTGGCGCCCCGTGCCCAGCCTGCCCTGCTCAGCCTTCTGCAACCCTGGCCACCTGTCCCCTGGCGGGCAGCAGGGGGACATTCTAAATGGCTTTCACTGCCCGGCTTCGTACTCCTGTAAGCAACAGAAAACCATAGAAGTTACTTAAAAACAAAACAAGGAGGGTGGGATGGAGTTCCAGGAGCCCCAGGCCTGGCATTCCCCCCCACCCCTCACCCCGCACCCTGCACCCCACATGGCTGCACCGGGCTATAGGGGTAGAAACCGGCGGCGACTCACAGGCTGTGCCTTGCCTTCCAGGACGGCCGTGAACGCCCAGTCCGGAGTATGCACCCCGGCGGGGGGCCTGGTGACAGGTGTGTACCCCATTGTGCTGCGGCGGGTGTGCCCCACGGGCTGTGTCCCTGCCCAGGTGGGTCCCCGTCACGCCCGTGACCCCCTGCCCTGTCGCCCGCAGGCGTCCTGGTGCTGCTCTCGCTGGACTACCTGACCTCCCTCTTCTACTACATCCCCAAGTCTGCGCTGGCTGCCGTCATCATCACCGCCGTGGCCCCCCTTTTTGACACCAAGATTGTCAGGACCCTCTGGCGCGTCAAGAGTGCGTAGCCCCCTGTCCGCGTGGAAGCCTCCTTGCCACATCCTCAGCCCTTCTGCGGGACGGGTGTCCCGGCTCCCCGCGGCTGCTGTGACCAGAGCCCGGGCGAGCTCCTTAAGCAGGGGGTGTGGTTCTCGGGGTGCTGGAGCCCGGAGTCCCTGCTCCTTCCTGGGCACGGGGAGGCCCCTTGCTCGCCTCTCCCGGCCTCCCTAGGCCTCCGTCCGAGACTCCCCCTCCCTCGGAGGACTCCAGCCGTGGCTTCTAGGTGCGCCTACTCAGCGTAACCTCATCTTGACCTGATTGAATCCGCAGACGCCCTCCTCCCACGTCAGGGCCCGTGGGCAGGCGCTGGGCTAGGGCTGCAGTGCATGTTCTTGGGGTGCCCTGAGCAGTCCGTACACGGGCAACTTTGGAGCACTGGGGGTCTGACATACCCGCCTGCCGTCTCACAGCCACAGGCACAGAATTTGAGCTGGGCACTTAGGTGGGCGTGGCACGAGCTGCAGGTCGGGAGACGCCGCCACGGCCGGTGGGAAGCCCCGGAGCTTGACACAGCCAAGCGCATTGCCAGCATGCGAGGTCCCTCCTCCTCTGGCCACCTGCCTGTGGCCTATTTGGACTATTTGGGGAAGCACCGGGAGAGTTTTCGGGGTCACTGACCAGAGTCCAGCCCACCCCGCCCCTTTCCCTGCTGGGTGCAGCCACTCAAGGACTCCATGACCAGCAGATCCTTTTCTGTAACAAGTTTCTGTTTAGTTTATCAAAGAGCTTAAAGGCTCTTTCTCATCAGCCCTGATGAATTATCAACCGGGAGGATCTATTCTATTTTATTGAGCACCAGTTGTGTGCCAGGAGTTTTTCATACATTGTCACACTGCATCTTTTGAATAGCCCTGAAGTAGAAGTAAATGTGCCCGTTTTACTGGGGGAAAGCCGGGGCCCAGGGAGGAGCTTCGAGCCTGTGTGGCCTTGTCAGCACTGCTGTCCCCAGTCCGCAGGACGGGGGGCCCCTCGGGGGCTGGCTCACAGCCCACCCCATCTTAATTAACATGTAGGAAGGCGTGAAGCCATCGGGCTGGTCAGTGGGTTCTGGGGCCGTGGGCACCAAGGAGCTGGAGCCAGCGCCTCTCAGCTAGGTGCTGCCCCTCTCTCCAGGGCTCGACTTGCTGCCCCTTGGTGTGACCTTCCTGCTGTGTTTCTGGGAAGTTCAGTACGGCATCCTGGCCGGGACCCTGGTGTCAGCTCTGATTCTTCTGCACTCTGTGGCCAGGCCCACGACCCAGGTACCTGCCGCCCCAGGGGGAGGCTCGGGAGGGCAAGGGGCAGGGACCCGTGGGCTCAGGACTTCCCTGCACCACTGTGCAGCTGGCAGAGCCTGTGGTCAGTGGACGCTGCTGGAGGTGGCCTCCCTTAGGTGCACGGCACTGTGGTCCCCTCGTTAGAAGGCCGTGCTCCTGCCAGCTCCTCAGGGCCCACCCTTGGATACTCTGAGCCCTCCACTGGACTTCCCCAGGGTCTAACGATCCCTATGCCGTCCCCAGGTGACCGAGGGTCCCGTGCTCATCCTGCAGCCGGCCAGCGGCCTGCACTTCCCTGCGGTGGAGGCCCTCCGTGAGGCCCTCGGCCGGGCCCTGGAAGGTACGGGGAGCATGAGAAGTGGGGGTACAGCCAGCCCCCAAGCTCCACGCTGTCCCCAAGCTCCCTGCCGCCCTGGATGGCGCCCACCAAGTGGTCCCTGCGGCTTTGAGCTTCCCAGAGCAGTGTCCCCCTTGGCCGCGGCCCTGACCCCACGGCTCCTTCTGAGGAGAGGGTGTCTAAGAAAGGAGAGTGACCTGTGTCTCCCACAAGACTGAGCAACCACGGGTGTCGCCGCGTGGCCACGCCCACAGGCCCTGCCGCCCTGACCCCGCCGGATGCCCGTCCCCCAAGCCTGCTGTGACCCACTCTCCACCCCCCCCACCCTGGGTGACCCGGCCCGGCCTGTCCCCAGGGTGCCCCCCGCGCAGCGCCGTGCTGGACTGCACCCATGTCTGCAGCGTCGACTCCACGGTGGTGTTGGGACTCGGGGAGCTCCTGGAAGACTTCCGCAAGCAGGGCGCGGGCCTGGCCTTCGTTGGCCTGCAGGTGGGTGGGGCGTAGCCGCGCCAGCCCAGGAGGGGGCCGCGGGCCCCACGGTGCTGCTACCTGACATTCCTCATGGAGAGTGTGATGCCCCCGTGGGGACGCCAGCTTTGCCTCCGATCGGGCCGGCTCTGCACCCATCGGCGCCCCTCCCCTCCCCGAGGGCCGGGCGATGGGCTCGCCCCCCAGGCCTCTCTCCACTGCCTGC
Source organism: Myrmecophaga tridactyla (assembly GCA_004026745.1). Taxonomy (NCBI): domain Eukaryota; kingdom Metazoa; phylum Chordata; class Mammalia; order Pilosa; family Myrmecophagidae; genus Myrmecophaga; species Myrmecophaga tridactyla. Next base: position 18,408 of record PVIY010035619.1, read on the forward strand.
TCCTGCTGACGTTGGGACGGGGACACCCCGGGAATGAGGGCTGCGCCCTCTTCTTGTGGAGGGCGCATGTGCAGAAGAGAGCTGCAAAGCTTCACTTCTCGGGTGGAGGGCCCAAAGGTGGATGCGAGGGCGGGCTTGTCAAAGTCGTGTTTCTTAGTGCTCAGGGGCCCTGAGCAAGCTCTAGGCAACACGGCATTTTCTATTGATGGCGATAAATAACAGTAACAACAGCAGTGACAGTTGTTCCTCCACAAGGAGAGGTGGGATGGGTCAGGGTTAACGTCTGCTCAGCAGGCGGGCTTGATTCTCTGCAGCCAGCACGTGGCTGATCAACACGCCCCCCCGCCCCACCCCCACACCATGCGCATGGCTGGTGACGACCTCCTCCCCCCCATGCCATGCATGTGTCAGGGTTTAGTCGCTTTTCAGAGCACCCTGTGGGGTCGGTGGTGTCATCTTCCCTGCGTCCAGAGGGGCCCAGACCCCCGCCCAAGACCCTGCGTCGGGGTGGAGGGCCGGGCCTCCGACCCAGGCGTTTGCGCTCGCCGTTGCACGTGCCCCCGAGTTGAAGCTCATCCGTCCCGCAGGTGCCTGTCCTCCGTGTCCTGCTCTCTGCCGACCTGAAGGGGTTCCAGTATTTCTCCACCCTCGAGGAGGCAGGTTGGTACTGTGGGCGTTCTCCACGGGCTGAGATGGCCCAGGGCCGGGAGACGGCAGGAGGGAGGAGAGCCCAGTCCCCAGTTCTGTACACAAGGAAGAAGCCAGGGCAGTGGGCGGCGCGGGGGGTTGTCTCAAACCAGCGGCCCCCGAGGCCTGGGCTGTCTCAGCACGGCGGAGCCTTTTGGGCTGTGAAGTTCCGCAGCATTTCCAGCCCAGGCCCTGGTGCGGCAGCCGGGAGAGCGCGAGGTGGGCGGGGGGGGGCCCTAATGAGGCTCTGGGGCGTGTCCTCAGGGTGAGCCCTGCTGGCTCCGCGGGGTTTTTCTGAGCTGTGTGTGGTTAATCGAGGGAAGGATACCCGCAACAAGGTACGCCGATCTTAATTGCACCGCGTGAGTTGACAGACGGACACACCACACATCCATCAATAAGACCGTTCACAGTGTAGACGGTTCCCTCGTGACCCCTCCCTGTGTCATTCCCTCTCCAGGGGCACCCACTCGTTTCTTGCACTATAGGAGTTTTGCCTGTTGTAGAAAGTCCTATAAATGGAATCATAGAGTCCCCTGTGTCTGGCTTCTGTGTGTGACGTCCGTCTGTGCTATCAGAAGCAGCTGCAGTCCCATCAGGGGAGCGGGGTAGCACCTGGTCCTACGATGGGGCAATGAAAACAAGAAGGTGTCATGGATAACGTGGAAAGCAGGGATGTGCCCAGAGAGACGCGAGCGGAGCCCTGGTAGAAAGAGGGGGCTGGCCGGAGAGCCCTGTAATTCCTTCCTGCACCGCAACCCCACATGCTAGACTTTAATCCCAGCCGTGGAACCGATCCCCGTTCTTAGTGCGTAAAAACCTGTTGTGTCTTCCCCAGAGAAGTACCTGAGGGAGGAACCGGGGACGCAGCCCTACAACGTCTCCGAAGACTCGGTTCCGGAGCACAAGATCGCCCTGCTGAAGGCGTAGTCGGGCGTCCGCTGGCGCCCCGCGCTGAAGACTCTCCCAGAAGGTTCTTGTTGCTGGATGTCCATGCTGGCTGCTGCCGGGGGTGCAGGGGTCCTGGAGGGTAGGGGGCCCGGGGCCCAGAAAGGAGGTCTTGGTGGGAATTGCTGGCTTCATGTGATGTGCTCAAAAACTTGCCGTCCTGCTGTCCCTGGGGTGCCCCCCTTGGTGAGGGGTGGGCTGCAGAGCTTCTGGATTACTAGACCACCTGACGGCGGATGGGGAGGGGGTGCCAGCTGCTTGAGGGGAGCAGCCTTCCCGAGCCCATAGCAGTGCCGGGTTGTTGTGACCCGGTTCCGTCCGGGCAGGCAAGGTGGGGAGGCGGTGAGGGGGGCGGGCGCCCTGGAGACGTGCCACGTCTGCACCGTTGGTGGGGAGAAGGCCAAGGTGTGCCAAATGACTTCGCGTCCCCGTTTAAAGATAATTCTGTTTTTTTGTGTGTGATTTTAATAGCTTTGGTGTTTTTGTAAAAATCATAAATGCTTATTGTAAGAAAATACAGGAACACCCCCCCACTCCATTTTAGTGACTCCTCCAGACACCCCCCCACTCCGTGTTCATATGTGTGGACGTATGTGTACAGTTTTACATAAATGTTATCACCTCATTCATGGTGCTGTGTAACTCCCTTTTCAAGGCAGTCATTTGTAGTGAGTATTTATTGTGATAATAAATAGAGAATACATGACAGCCAGCGGCCCCGTGGTATTCCGTTCTGTGTGTGCTGTGATTTACTTGATCAGCCGTACAGGAACTTGTGCCTGTTAAACGTCTTGCGTGTACTTTATTTCTATTTATTTACTTATTTTGGCTTGCAGCTCCTCTCAAGGGGTAGATCCCTGGAAGCTTGCAGCAACCATGGAGGCATGCTCCTGGGACCCTTTCTCCAAGAAAGAGCTCAGCCACCCCAGGGCAATGCCTTCGGGGTCCGTGGCCACCAACACACTCTTCCCGGACACCCTCAGCCAGGGTCTGGGCACAGTGTGGGGCAAGGGCCTGGCCTGGGGATCTCAGGGGGCACATAGGGGTCCTGCTGGCTTGGTTTATAAAGCTCTGTTTTGGTTTGCTAAAGCTGACAGAATGCAGTGTACCAGAAATGGGCTGGCTTTCACAATGGGGATTTATTAACCTACGAGGTTACAGTTCTGAGGCCATGACAATGTCGGATTCAAGGCATCAACAGGCGATGATTTCTCCCGAAGACTGGCCACCGGCCGTCTGGAACTCCTGCCGCATGGCCAGGCACAGCAACGTCCGTCTGCTGCTCACTCCTTTCACGCCCAGGCTCTGTTGCTTCCAGCTTCTGGCTTCCTCTGTGTTTCTGTGATTTCTCTCTGTCTTCTGTGTATGTCCTCTCTCAGCTTCTCTGGTGCTTCTTTCTGTGTCTTTGTCTTTTAGCCTCTGATAAAGGGCTCCAATAAGGATTGACCCACCCTGAGTGAGCTCAAGGTGGTGCCATCCTTGCCAGGGGTGAATCTAAGCTGGTTCCTTTGCTGCACCTTTAAAAAGCCATTCCATTGCCCTCCGGCCACAGCTCCCGGGTAGTGTGGTGTGCACTTGGCCACGAGCCAGCTGCTGGGAAAACACCCAGTGTCCTGTATCAGTGTGTCACGTACCTTCCAAACCCTGGATAGTGGTGTCAGCTGGGGCTCTAGGCAGGAAAGGCCAATCCATACCTGGGTCAAGTCCAGTCAAGATTAACCTCTCCCCTTCCAACTTGGAAATGGCCCAATGTCAGCAACGTGCCAGCCTTGAAGAATGGTGCCGTTGGGAGCCTGCAGTGGTCTCTGATGCTGGCCGGCTGGACCGCGGGCCTCGGTGAGCTGGAGGCCTTGCCTTTGGTCTTCCCCCTTCGTGCCCACCTGCCGCCACGGCCGCTGCACCCAGGAGCCCATCATGCCCACCGGGGCTGGCGTGGACGGGCCGACTGCTCCTGTCCACTGGCTTCTGGCAGCTCTCCTGCAGAGGATGCTCCCTGCTAGGCCCTGGGGTGGGAAAAGGCCTTCCAGCTCCCTTCACCACACGAGGCTGCAGAATCCTTATCCCCCAGTCTCTGATCCTCCTCTTTCCCGGTCCCCGACCAACCAGCTGCCCCTTCACCACTGCCCGTGAGTCTCTGGGTGGTCTCACCTTTGGCTGCTTGGCTCTCTGTGTGGACACGGTTATCTGTTGCGTGCCCCTGACCCGGCTCGTGGTAGAGAGGCTGTCTTTGGCTGGGGTCTATGGGCCATGCTCTTTACTTCTTGAATTGAGAGACCGTCCTATTCACAGAGCAGGGTGGTGGTGTAAGTTGACACTTTGGCTCATATTGGGTGCCATCGATACACCTCACAGCATCTGGGACTCTGCAGTTACACCTCCCAGAATCTGCTCTAAAAAAAAAATAAAAACAAACATGAACATGGGTGCTGGGAAGCAGGTCCAAGGATGCTTATTACAGCCTTGTTAGTAATTTTCCATTTTTGAGAGAAAAAAAGCAAGTGGCTGAGTGCTCGTACATGAAGACACCATTTGTGTAAACACACCACTGAACAATTCTGTGATGTGTGTGAGGAAGGATGTGCATTGAGCGCATAAAAGTGGTTACTCGTTGGGAGTTGCTGGCTTTAAGCACATCCATTATGCTTTAATTTTTCAAAGAGCAACTGTGCTGGTTTGAAAGGATGTATGTTCCTAGAAAAGCCATGTTTTATTCCTAATCCCATTTTGTAAAGGCAGCCATTTCTTCTAATCCCTATTCAGTACTGTATGTTTGAATCTGCAATTAGATCATCTTCCCGGAGATGTGACTCAATCAAGAGTGGTTGTTAAACTGAATTAGGTGGAGAATCAAGACCATTCTAGGTGGGTCTTGATTAGTTTACTGGCTCCTACAAAAGAGGAAACATTTTGGAGAATGTGGGAGATTCTGAGAGAACAGAACGACATAGCCACGAGAAGCAGAGTCCACCAGCCAGTGACCTTTGGAGATGAAGAAGGAAAACGCCTCCTGGGGAGCTTCATGAAACAGGAACCCAGGAGAAGAAGCTAGCAGATTATGCCATGATCTCCATGTGCCCTTCCAGCTGAGAGAGAAGCCCTGACTGTGTTTGTCATGTGCCTTTCCAGATAAGAGAGAAACCCTGAACTTCATTGGCCTTCTTGAACCAAGGTATCCTTCCCTGGATGCCTTAGATTGGACATTTCTATAGACTTGTTTTAATTGGGCATTTTCTCGGCCTTAAAACTGTAAACTAGCAACTCATCAAATTCCCCTTTTTAAAAAGCCATTCCGTTTCTGGTATTTTGCATTCCAGCAGCTAGCAAACTAGAACAGCGACAAATTCATGTATTACCTTGTTACTCGAATTAGTAATTATAAAAGGAAGGTGTAGCTAGCTGCCTCGGAAGTTTGGAATCTGGTGTCAGATGTGCAGGGCCGAGCACCCCATTGCACGCCTCCTCTGGACAAGCTCCCTGAGCACAGACGGGGATGCCGACGGGGGTGGAGGAGACGTCACGTCCCCCTCGTCTGGGCTGCTGACAGTGTCCCACCAGCGGTGGGCGTGGAAGGACTTTGCCGATGTACTAGCAACCTAGCCGCTGAGGTCTGAGGCAAGAAGGACACGTCAGTGCCTCAAAACTTCTGGCTGAGACAACAAATTCTGCTGTCAGCAACCTGGGTTCTCTTTCTCCCAACCACGTGGCTGGATGACATTGCATAAGTGCAGCCATGTGTCCGAAGGCTAGCTGATGGGATGCAGGAAGCAGGTGAGCCACTTCCCAGCCTGGCCAGTAAAGACCTTGTATGCTGTCACCTCTGAGCTCTGTCCGGTTTCTGGCTGGCTGCAGGGGAGATGCTCCCGGGTGCCTTTAGGAATCTCGAACTGAAAACGGCAAAGCTTCCATCAGCCGGAGCCTGGCATATTATGCCAGCAGGAAGCAGACTCTGGGTGTTTTCAATCTCCTTGTCCCAGCAGCTGGTGGAACTCTGACCAATTCAGATCGTTATGCTATAGAACAGTGCCATCCATTGAAATCCAATACATGCAGGCCACGTATGTGATTTAAAATTTTCTAGTAACCATGTTTATACATATGGAATCTGGGGATAACGAAGACCAACTATATATACATATATATGTATATGATTTAATCATTTTTATTATCTTAAAATCAGCCTATTTCCTTAATACCATTTGTTTTCAATATAATTTATCGAGATGAAATAAGACTCGAACACTTTTCTTAGGTGCTTGGCCTCATTTATTTCGCTGCCTTTGTCCCATAAATGTGGGAGAGGAGAAAAGTGCCGGCGATCTCATCTGGCTTAGCAAAGACAATTCCTAAGTCTTTTTGTGTCATTGAAAAATGGGGGCTGTCAATTGAGATGTCACCCCTCAGTGGGCTCGTCATTCACTAGGACACCTGACCTAGGGATCGGGGACTAATCCACCGAATGGAAGGGCCACCTTGGAGGTCCAGCTCCCTGCTGGAAGGCCTTCTTGGTTAGCAGCAACACTGGGGACCATCGAGGATGGAGGGGCTCTCTGCCTCCCCTGTAGCTGTGGGTGGGAGGGAACCCCCTGTCCCCTCGGATTCTGTTGGTTGCCACTGAGGGCAAAAGAGGCAGGTCTGCAAAACTCAGCACTGGCAACACAGAGCAGAGAATCTGGGGAGCACAGTGCCCCTACTGGATGTAACTGGTGTCATTTGGGGTGTGGGCTGGGGGGCCGGGGAGGCCCCGATATCTTAGGGGTATTAGTTCCTTGATGACTTCATTCATTGCAGGTGTTTTCTAGTTTGTCATTTGCCTTTTACTGTTATAATGTTATTTATTCACTTAGGCATTTATGTTTTACCAGAGGAGGTTTTTCTTTTTATATGGCACAGTTTATGGATCCAGTGTTTAATTGGCACAACCCTGGTGGAAAGGAGCAGCTCATGGCAGGGCGGGGAGGAAGCCTACCAGCTGCCTATCAGGTCCTACAATGCTGTCCTGGGAGATGCCAGCAGGGCCCTGTCTGGGAGGTTGGCTCACAGGAGGCGGCCACCAGAACAACGGAAGAGAAGGGGTAGGTGGGCTGGTGGAGGAAATGTCCAGGTACACTGAGGACGCAGCGGGGAGCCTTGCCACCAAAGGGAAAGGGGTGGAGGCGGCCAAACCGCACTCTGCCCAGTGCAGTAAAGCAACCCGACAGCTCTGGGCACTGCGCTCCACCCCCCACCCCCCTCCCCTGCCCACTCCGGCGTCTTTGCCGGCACCTAATTATTTTATCTGTATGTGGGAACAGGTAGACTCCGAGTGCTGTTGCTCCAGGCTGGCCGTGAGCCAAGCGGAAGTGGGATGATTTTTTTTTTTTAATTAAAAAAAATTACAAGAAACACAAACATTCCCAACACATACACTCAGCAATTCACAATATCATCACATAGTTGCATATTCATCATCATGATCATTTCCCAGAACATTAGCATCAATTCAGAAAAAGAAATAAAAAGACAACAGAAAAATGACAAACAAAAAAAAATTTTACATGCCATACCCCTTACTGATCCCTTTCATTGATCACTAGCATTTCCAACTAAATCTATTTTAACATTTGTTCCCCCTATTATTTATTTTTATTCCATATGTTCCTCTCATCTGTTGACAAGGTAGATAAAAGGAGCATCAGACACAAGGTTTTCACAATCACACAGTTACATTGTGAAAGCTATATCATTATACAATCATCATCAAGAAACAGGGCTACTGGAGCACAGCTCTACATTTTCAGGCAGTTCCCTCCAGCCTCTCCATTACATCTTGGATAACAAGGTGATATCTACTTAATGCATAAGAATAACCTCCAGGATAACCTCCCAACTCTGTTTGGAATCTCTCAGCCATTGACACTTTGTCTCATTTCACTCTTCCCCTTTTGGTTGAGAAGGTTTTCTCAATCCCTTGATGCTGAATCTCAGCTCATTCTGGGATTTCTGTCCCATGCTGCCAGGAAGATCCACACCCCTGGTAGTCATGTCCCATGTAGACAGGGGGAGGGTGGTGAGTCTGCTTGCTG